>PVJD01003216.1:0-170220 GCA_004026545.1 Mormoops blainvillei | reverse complement strand
ACACACAGTTTGAGAAAAGCAGTCCCTATTATGATCAATCCAGCAAAAAAGACAACCCCAAATGGTTCATGGTGGATGTACAGTTTGTTTGGATGACGAAGTGTTTCGTTCTCCTGGCTGAGTTTAACACCCATCACCAAGCTCACAAAGCCACTGGTGGGCCTTTGAAAAAGACGGTGCTCTTCACCTTTCAGAGACTCTCAGTTCAACCCCTACCCAAGAGGAGTTGGATTTTATTTTGAGTCTGGAGGAAAAGGAACCTAGTTAACTGGGACGCTTGCTGGAATGAGCAAGGCATCACTCCAAAGAAATGAAGCTTTTGTAAGACAATAGGTGTGAGGAGGCTTGCTTGTTATGTTCATTTGAGGTTGTGTACTTTTCTCAATAAAGCGCTAATCTAAAAAAAAATTAAAAAAAATAAGATTCACAAATACTGTCCAATAAAATGTACAATCCCAGTGCTACCAGGATGAGCAAGCACATTTTTATATGTAAGAATTGTACTGCAGTTTGTTTTTAAAAATGAATCCTTTATGGATATGAGAGGAAGAATCACAAAGACAAGTTACCTTTCCCACTGTTCTATCACCACATATTTTGTTGTTCTTCTGCAAAGTAAACCCGAAGAGGTACCCAATTAACTTTCTTGAGTTAAGCAAATATTTAAAACAAGTAAATACACAAAAACCTTTCAGCAACCTTCATTCATAGGCAAAGTAACCGCAAAGAAATAATAAATAAATTGACCAAGCACATATAAGAAGATTGTATTTGTCACAGGACTGTGTTGCTTACCTGACTGTCCTTCTGTCCCCAGATTCCCCCAACCCAGGTGGCTACTCCTTCGCAAATTCACTTAGATCTTCCTCCTAGGTCTCGGAATAAGTGTTACCCAATTCACTGATTGAGTTCAAGTTAAATTTGCTGATGGCCCCTCTTTAACCCTAGTGTCTGTCCCAGCTGCTCTAGGTTGGGTTCATTTCCTATCTCCCCACTGCATAATGAATTGAGCTTCTTGCTAGTTCCTCCAAATATCATGTTTATCTGTTCTTAGAAGCTTATTTATTAGTTTTCTAGGGCTGCTTTAAGAAAATACCATAAACTAGGTGGCTTAAACAGAAATGTATTGTCTCACAGTTCTGGACACTAGAAGCTCAAGATCAAGCTGTTAGCAGAGTCATTTCCTTCTGAGGACTATGGGAGAGAGGCTGTTTCCTGCCTGTCTCCTAGATTCTCCTGGTTGCTGGCAATCTTTGGTGTACCTTGGCTTGTAGAGACATCACACTGATCTCTGCCTTTATATTCGCATAGTGTTTCCCCTGCGTTTGTGTCTATCTCTTTACATGGCATTCTTTTTAGAAGGACACCAGTCATATAGGATCAGAGGCCCACCCT
The DNA here is from genome assembly GCA_004026545.1 of Mormoops blainvillei. NCBI lineage: Eukaryota > Metazoa > Chordata > Mammalia > Chiroptera > Mormoopidae > Mormoops > Mormoops blainvillei. Next base: position 168,825 of record PVJD01003216.1, on the reverse strand, counting down.
ACTCCAGTTCAACCTCATCTTGGCTAATTATAACTGCAACAACCCTATTTTCAAATAGGGTCACATGCTGAGGTACTGGTGTTTAGGGCCTCAACACATGAATTTGGGAAAGGCACAATTCAGCTCATATCAGCTTACTAACTTGTCCTAATTTCTAAATGCTGAGCTGCTTGATTTCTATCAATGACGTGTGCATGGCTCACTTTTGATTGCTTTTTCAACAAATTCTTTTTTATTTTTTAAAATATACTTTATTGATATAGTTTTACAATTGTCCCAATTTTTCCCTCTTTTCCACTCTCCAGCCACTACCCCCATTCCCCCTAGGAATCCCCACCATTGTTCATGGCCATGGGTCATGCATATAAGTTCTTTGGCTACTCCATTTCCTATACTGTTTTTATCACCCCCCCCTTGTCTATTTTTGTACCTACCAATTTGTACTTGCACCTTTTTCCCCATTCTCCCTTTTCCCCCTCCCAACTGATAACCCTCCAAATGATCTCTGTATCTATGATTCTGTTTCTGATCTGTTTGTTTGGTTAGTTTATTTTTTAGATTCAAAGACTGATAGTTGTGAATTTATTACCATTTTATTGTTCATAGTTTTGATCTTTTTATTATGTAATTCCATTTAGCATTTCATATAATAATGACTTGGTGATGATGAACTTCTTTATATTTACCTTCTCTGGGGAGCACTTTCTCTGCCCTTCCATTCTAAATGATACCTTTGCTGGATAAAGTAATCTAGTAAAGGTTGTGGGTCCTTGCTTTTCATCATTTTTGAATACTTCTTACCAGTCCCTTCTAGCTTGCAAAGTTTCTTTTGAGAAGTCAGCTGAAAGTCCTACAGGAACTCCATCGTAGGTAACTATCTGCTTTTTTCTTGCTGTAAGAAATTCTTTGATGGGCATCTTTGATTTGATGTGAACTTCACTTGACTATGCTTGTGATCTTCCTCATTTCTCCTAAGAACATGAATGTCCTAGGTCTATACCTACCATGGGATTCATGTCTCCTTATGCCTCGCCCTTTGTAGAAAACAAAATAATGCTTTCCCTCAATCTGCAAAGATATAGAAACCCTAAGCTCCAGAACCTGTAAATATGGTGGGTACTGTAGCAAAGAGGAGGTTACAGTTGAAATTTAGGTTGCTAATCAGCTGACCTTAAAATAAGGACGTTATCTAGGCTATCTAGGTAGGTCCTATGTAATCAAAGCATCTTTAAAAATGGAAGAGGGAGGTCAAATAAAATGCTTCAAGTATGTGATTATGGAAACAGGGTCAAATGGATGCCGTGTTGCTGCTTTGAAGGTGGAGGAAGGGGGCTGTGAGCCAAAGAATGCAAGTGGCCTCTAAAGTTGGAGAAGACAAGAAAACGAATACTTTCCTAGAGCCTCCAGAAGGAACACAGCCCCCCTGACAGCACTAAGTTTGTGGTGATTCGTTATGGCAGCAGTAGAACACTAATACACCCAAGCACTGAAAACTCACAGATGTGCCCTTAAGGTTTAGACACTAGTCTTTGGATGACCCTAAAAGTTCTCCTGTTCCCCCAGTACTAGACTTACCCCCAACCAATTCATTTTCCCACCACTTCAAACCTTAGAATAAACAGGCATTAGATGCAATATGGTATAAAGCATTAGAGTTTGCATGAGCATTGGAGCCAGGTTTGACTGCAAATTCTAGTTTGGCCACTTTTTAGCTCTATGACTCTCAATAAATCATTTAACCTTCCTGAGCTTCAGTTTTTCCCTTATTTACAAAACAGAGATATTAAGGAATATCTGTTACTATGAGGATTGGTAACATCTGTAAATGCACCTAACACAATGCATTGCATCTATTAGATACTCAATAAGTAGTAACTATTATTAGGGTATTTTAAATTCCCTACATCTCATGGCCTAAATCTGTTTCTTTGTGTTGTCACATCATCATAAAGTTGAAAGCTACCCAAAGACCTTTAGAGGACTAGAAGTTATAAAATACCTAAACACTACTCATAACAAAAATCATTGATTAGAAAAACTATTTTTTAAAATTTCTTCTCTTTAAAAAAAAGCAGCAAAGGAGCAAAAAGGCAAAGAATGCTAAAGTGACATTAAAACCTTGTAGTAAAACTTGACAGAGTGAAGTAGTAACTTCCCTTGAGAGTTAAAAAAAAAAAGAAACCTTCAAGAAATAGCAATAGTTATTTTTTCTTTTTTTAAAGTACATTTTATTGATTATGCCCATAAGACTATCAGCTGACTTCTCAAAAGAAACTTTGCAGGCAAGAAAGGAAAAAAGTATTTGAAATCATGAAAGGCAAGGACCTATATCCAAGAATATTCTATCCAGTAAAGCTATCATTTGGAATGGAAGGGCAGATAAAGTGTTTCCCAGATAACATCGAGTTAAAGGAGTTCATCATCACCAAGCCCTTATTATATGAACTGTTAGAGGGACTTATCTAAGAAAAAGAAGATTAAAAGCTATGAACAGTAAAAGAAGTAAATAGCAATAGTTGTTGATGATCATAATGTACTCAGAAAAACAGAAGCAAACAGTTTAAGGCAGTATTTTTTTTAATTGCAGAGTGACAAACTCCAGAATATTTTAAAACCATGGTATTTAGCATCTGAATCAAATTCTGCAGTTTTGTTAGATATTTGTCAACTACGCCATAGATAAAAAATGAACTTAAAATATATTTTGAGACTCAATATATATTTCTAATGTGAAGAACCAAAGAACGTAAGTAATAGACTTTTATTCAGAAACAGGAGTAATTGCCCTTAGTCAATTCCTGCTTCTACAAATTTCTTAAATTCCAAGTTAAAGAAATATGAAACTAGCACAATGATCATACTTTACAGGACTAGAAGGCGAGTGGTATCACCCTTGAAGAGACAGATGGGATCATATGGATAATTCCAGTTGCAAAAAAGAGCTGTGATGGCTGGGTGAGGATACAACAGCAGTTGTAAGGCAAAGACTCCCCGGAGAAGGGGGGCAGCTCCAGAATGAAACTATAGCACCTAGAAGAAATACATGCCTTTTTCCTGGGGAGGAGCCAGAGACCAGGTTCAGACAGATTGAGGGTCGGGATGTGGCACCAGAACACATGACATACGCAAGGAAATAAGCAGGATTGATAGGAAGCTAAGAAGGAGCTGGGAACATTTAATAGAGAGAAGAATCAAGAAACAGAGCCAGGAACAGCATAATATCAGTCGGGATCACTGATCAGGAACAGAGTAGGGGATACACTGCGGGACTTCAGAACCTAGCAGGCAGTTACTTCTAAAGATGAGCTTGTGGGCATGGCCTAATTTTCACGATGCGAGCCAGGGCCTTCTGCCGGCCACTCTCTATTCTTAAAGCAGTCAGGCCTGGCCAGGTGGACAACAGTGTGAGTCTTGGCAAGCAGCATCCTTGTGATTTGATATTGCAAAAACAGAATGTATTCAGATAGTAGGTCCCAGAACACAGTCTGGGATTCTGCCAAACAAATATGTCCTGAAATATGCTAGAAAGGCCTTTGCCCAGCAAGGTATTGGCACCTCTTGCTTCTTCTCTAAGATGTCCCCCGCTTCTTTAGCCAGTGACAAAATTCAAAATTTACCGCAAACCAAGACATACCTAATTCATGATGAAGCAAAAAAATAGTTTCAATTTAGGCAATCCTATAATTTTTAGAAGTCTATGAAATGCAAAAAATAAGATATCAGATGCCCGGGGTCAACTGAGGACTTCCTCATTCATCTCAGTTATTGATTTATATAATAATTTCAGGCAAGTGGCCTTGGATGAGAAATGAAGTCTTCAGCTGCATTTGTAATTCTAAATGGATATATTGGTATGATATCTTACTCTTTGAGTTGGAAACACACTAACCTCATACCAAAGACTGACAAATGGATTGTTACATGAACTCAGAGTGTTTATTCTAGCTTACCTAGGTGAACATGTAAGCATACTAGCTAAAATACAGAAAAATATCTGAAACATTGCAGGTTGATGCTACATGCAACCCTAATAAAAAATTATATTATTTCAATTCTGCCTCCTAAATATCTCCCAAATAAGCCCTCATTGTTTTTTCTAGACCTGTTGGTGAAATTATCCTAGTTTGGGGCCCATCACCTGTATTATTGAAACAGCTTTTTATTTGGCCTCCAGTCTTGCTTTCCCTCACTTCTTCCAATGTTTTCCATACTATAAGAGTTACATATTTTTCTAAATATTTAACCTGATCATTTCACTTCCCTAGTTAAATCCTTTCATGGAGCTTAAACTTTTTTGGGAATAAAACTTGAAGTGTTTTCCAAAGATGTTCATGATCTCCCTATCACTCCCTTCACCAATTTGAATTCCATATTCCAGCCCCACTGAGCAACCTTCAGCTCCCACATATCATCTTTCTCACCTCTGGGTCTTCCACTTTATGTTCTCTCTGCCTTAACATTCTTCATTACCTCTCTTCTACCTCTCTGCCCCTTCCACTTTCATGGCTAGTTGCTACTTTCCCTTCAGGTTTGGGCAGACACTATGTGTGCTCACCAATACCCACCTTTCCTTCTTCATTGTTAGTGCAGAGATTACATTTCCTAGACTCCCTTGCAGTGAGGTGCGACTGTGTAACGAAAGAAAATGTGGCGGAAGTGATCTGTTACTCTCAGGCCTGGTCCATAAAACCCTGCCACAAGTAAACCTGGCCCTCTTTCTCCATACACCACCTACTGGCAAGGATTCAGAGGACTCTGAGGAGGAAAAATGGACTAAGATGAAGGTGCCTAAGACTTTCGTTTGGCTGTGACATGAACAAGAAGTAAATCATTAGTGTATTCAGCTGCTGAGAAATTGAGGTTCCTTTGGTTCAGCAGCTGGCATTACTTTTCTTAAGCAACACAAAATCATAGCTTATTTTAAATTTCCCTGGGAAACCTTCTTTGACTGACAAAATCTGTCTTCTCCATTCTACTGTAAGCTCAGTAAGTGCAGAGACCATTATCTTATTCACTATTGTATCTTCGGTTCTTATTACAGGGCATGTACACAATGCATGAACAAACCAAAAATATTTGTTAAATGTTGAACCAATGGGCTTTATATTGAAGTTTAAAAGATTTAAATTTGAATTTCTAGGAGTTAAATATGTAGCATTAAATTCAGAAAAGTACATTTAATTCCTTTATACAACAGAGAGGAAACCATGAAAAACTGGAAAATTCTTAAATCCATGCAAGCAAATAATTTTAAAAGACAAAATCCTCATGTTGGGCACAAGAACATTAATACAAAGTGTCTCACTTTGGCCCTGTAGCTTGTCTGCTTTTTTACTTTACTTAGAAGAGAAAACCATGATAAGGATATCTGTCCCCTGGAGTGCCAAGAAGCTTTTGAAAAGCCAAAAAAGGTTCTGATTTTTCTTATCAGTTTTTAGAGCTCCAGGCGTTTCAAACCTGTTCAAAGTGGCAGACGACATGTTTGATAATGGCTGGAGCACTTTGTTACAAGACCATAAAACAATAGTCATCTACTTACGAGAAATACGTTGCAAAGAGAAAGAAACCTGTATTCTCTGTAACATTAATATAAAGCAATCTGGACTTCCTGGATAAACTGAATTTCTATCTTTGGCCAAGTATTGTGTGTGTGTGTTGTGATTATCAGGCTCCCTTAATTAGGGTGTACTGGACTTAACGGTAGCCACTAGAAATGATCCTGGAAATGACGATATGAATGAATTTTCAGAGTAGTGAGGAGAGAGGAAGAGAGGAGAGAGAGAAAGAGAGAGAGAGACAGAGAGAGATCACATACTAGAATATTCCCTGTGTGAATAGAGAACCTAAAGTTTTTGGTATTTCATAGATCTCCCTTGACTAATAGAAATCACGCGATTACTTTTCACTAAAATTAATTATGCCATGGGTAAGAGTGGGTAGGAAGATAGTGGTATTCATAATTTATTATGGTTCTATTATTTCTTTCACTCCTAAGAAATTATTAGATCTCTCTCACCAGTTTGCAAAGGGAATTCAGAAAACATGATTTCAAATTGTATATTCAAGGCAAACACCATTGTCTGCTCTAAATCCATTCCTGTTTGTTCCTTGCCAATGTAAGCCTGACTTTCTCTATGCCCAGTGCCAAACAATGAAGCATGATTGGTAAACCAATTGTGACAACTTTTCTTTATTGGTCTGTCTTACAGCTCAGGATGCCCACGTCATCCAGTTCTAACCAATTAGGCCTAAAATGAAATCTGTTTATGGAGTTCCTGGGGAAATTTTTTCGTAATAGAAAGGGATGTATGCTGCAGGCACTATTCTCCCTCTATTCCTGTCCACTTACCACCCCCATTTTTCTACTTTGAATACAGATATTGAGTTTAGAACTTCAGCAGATACATGCTACTGTGAGGCAATTAGCATGAAGATAAAATCCAACACAGTTTAGATGATACAGCCGCCAAAAAAAAAAAAAAGAAAGAAAGAAAAGAAAGAAAGAGCCTAGATCTTGGAATTGTTGAGCAGATGAACTAGTGTTTTCAGAAATATACAAAAACTTGGACAATACCTGTAAAGAGAAGAATAGAAAACATATTGACACTTATTTAAAACTTATATCAGATCCTCCAATGCATATCTTTCTCTCATTGCTTGGCCCAAATAGAGCCTGGAAAACAAGATTTATATGCATTTTGGTGTTCAGTTTAAGGGTAGAATTGTGAAGGTGGGAAAAATGAGGACAAATCATTTAGTAAAGAAATGCTGTTGCCATTTACTTGAAAATCTTGAATGAGTTTCTTGAAGTCTTAAACTGAATCATGAATAGGAAATTTGAACAAACCAATAATGAATAAGGAGAATGAAATGGTAATTAAACATTTCCCAATGGCAAAAATTAAAACACCCAGGAGTAGATGATTTCACTGGTGACTTCTATCAAACATTTAAGAATTAACACTAATCCTTGTTAAATTCCTCTAAAAAGCTGAAGAAGGAACATTGGCAAACTCATTTTATGAGGTCTGATACCAAAGCCAGATACAGGGACACTACAAGAAAACAAACAAAAAAACTAAACTAAACTACAGACCAATATCCTTGATGAATAAAGATGCAAAAATTCTTTAAAGAAAGTTAGGAAATCTACTTCAATAGCACACTAAAAGGCTCACACACCGTGATCAAATGGGATTTTTCTTGAGATGCAAGGATAGTACAACATACAAACACTAATAAATATGATATATCACATTAACAGAATGAAAGATAAAGATCATGAGATCATCTCAACAGATTAAAAAAGAACATTTAACAAAATTTAACATCCTTTCATGATAAATAACTCTTAACAATTTGGATACAGAAGAAATGTACCTTAACATGATAAGGATCTGCTATGACAAATCCATAGCTAACATCATACTCAATGGTGAAAAGCTAAAAGCTTTCCACCTAAGACCAGGAATAAGACATGGACTTACTCTCATCTAGTCAAATAAAACTGGAAGCCCTAGTCCTTGCCTAGCTGCTAGTCAGAGCAATCAGGCAAGAAACACAAATAAAAGTCATGCAAATTAGAATGGAATAAGTAAAGTTTTCTCTGTTTGAAGAAGTTATGATCTTATACATAGGAAATTCTAAAAAGTCCACCCCCAAAAAATCTGTTAGAACTAATAAGCAAATTCAGTAAAATTACAAGACACACAATCAAATACAAAAATCAGTTGCATTTCATTTATTCATAGAGATATATGTATCCCTATGTTCACTGCAGCATTATACATGGCAGCCAAAAAATCGGAACAACATAATTGTCCTTTAATAGATGACTGGATAAAGATGTGGTACACATATTACAGTGGAATACTACTCAGCCATAAGAAAGGATAAAATACTGCCATTTGGGATAACATGGATGGGTCTTGAGAGTATTATGCCAAGCAAAATAAGTCAAATGGAAAATGACAAGAACCATATAATTTCACTCATGTGGGATATACTCATAAAAACAAAAAGCAACAAATCAACAAGCAAAGCAAACAAACTCATAGACACAGACAAGAGCATGGTGGTAACCAGAGGTAAAGGGAGATGGGGAGAGGATGAAGAGGGTAAAAAGGGCCAAATATATGGTGACAGGGGACTAGATTTTGGGTGATGTGCTCACAATGCAATATGAGGAGAAACCCAAATGAACCCAGAATTCTCTTCTGGAGGGTGGGCCCCTTGTAGTATGGGCTTTTCTCTCTAGGTGATTGTTCTAGATACCCATCTGTATCAGTGTACCAGCTGCCACTGTTGTGAGAAGTTGCGTTCGTCTTCAGTGAATTTTTTTGGAGACTCTTTCATTTGTCCATTTCATGATGAGTAATTTAGGAGAACACCTGCCCACACTGCACTAAGCATTCAGCAGCTGGTGACCAAAAATGGCATGACCCCCATACCCCACCCTCCATATTCACCCAATCTCGACCTAAGTGACTTTTTTTGTTGTTCCCCCAGATGAAAAAAGTCCTCAAAATGATACATTTTGCCAACATGGAAGAGGTGAAACAAAAAATGGCAGAAGCACTAAAAGGCATCAAAATCAACGAGTTCAAAAACTGTTTTGTTTTTTAAAGATTTTATTTATTTATTTTTAGAGCAAGAAGGGAGGAAGAGATGGAGAGAAATATCAACATGTGAGGGAAACATCGAGTGGTTGCCTCTTGCATGCCCCCACCTGGGGACCTGGTCTGCAACCCAGGCATGTGCTCTGACCAAGAATCGAACCAGCAACCTTTTGATAAACAGGTTGGCACTCAAGTCACCGAGCCATACCAGCCAAGGTTCAAAAACTGTTTTGAGCAGTGGGAAAAAGTCTTGGTACATGTATTGCACCAAATGGAGAGGACTTTGAAGGTGACTGAAGTTTAAAAATGTAATAATAAATACACAATTTTTAATAAATAAATTCCATTTTGGGGTCTTCCTCATATACAGATGATGTATTATAGAATTGTACACTTTAAATTTATATAATTATTAGCCAATATCACTCAAATAAATTTAATTAAATACGTGTGTGTTTGCATGTGTGTGTATATATATATATATATATATAATCAGTTGTGTTTGTATACGCTAACAACAAAGGATCTGAAAAAGAAGTAAAGAAAATAATCTCATTTAAAATAGCATGCAAAATAATAAAATGCTCAGGAATAAATTTAACCAAGGAGGTAAAAGATCCATACACTGAACATTATAAGACATTGACAATGGAAATTGAAGACACAAATAAATGGAAAGACATCCTGTGTTCAGAGTTGGAAGAATTAAGATCGTTAAAATGTCCATTATACACGAAGTGATTTGCAGATTTAATGCAATCCTCATCAAAATTCCAATGGCATTTTTCACAGAAATAGAGCAAACAATCATTAAATTTGTATGGACTATAAAAGATCACAAACAACCAAAGCAATCTTGAGAAATAGCAAAGCTGTGGGCATCACAATTCCTGATTTCAAACTTTGTTACAAAGCTATAGTAATCAAAACAGTATGATACTGGCATAAAAACAGGCACATAAACCAATGAGAGTACAGTTATAAGCCCACACATATTTTTCAACTAATACTTACCATGGAAGCCAAGAATACTCAGTGGGGAAGGGAATGGATAGTTTCTTCAATAAGTGGTGTTGGATGTTTTCTGTATATAGAAATGTATATTCACATGCAAAAAATGAAATAGGACCCCATCACACACTAATCACAAAAATTAACAAAATGGATTAAAGACTTAAGTGTAAGACCCGAAACTAGAAAACTAATAGGAGAAAGCATAGGGATGAGCTCATTGATATCAGTCTTGCCAACAAATTTTTGGATATGACATTAAAAGCTCAAGTGACAAAAGCAAAAATAAACAAACTAAACTAAAATGCTTCTGTACAGCAAAAGAAACAATCAGCAAAATGTAAGGTGAGCTACAAAAATGGGAGAAAATATGTTAATTTCCAAAATGTATAACAAACTCATACAATTCAATAACAAGAAAACAAATAACCTGATTTTAAAAGTGGGCAGAGAAGCTGAATAGATGTCTTTTCAAGAGATCAACAAGTATGTGAAAAGATGCTCAGCACTGCTAAGTATCAGGAAAATGCATATGAAAGCTATAATGAGATTATCAACTTAAAATTTGTTAGAATGACTATCATCAAAGAGACAAGAGATAACAATCGTTGGTGAAGATGTGGAGACGAGGGAACATTGGTGAACACTTGGGAAGAATTTAAACTGGAAAACAGTATGGAGGCTTCTCAAAAGATCAAAAATAGAACTACCATATAATCCAGCAACCCCACTTTTGGATATATACCTGAAGAAAACTAAATCACCATCCTGAAGACATATCTGCACTTCCATGTTAATTGCAGCATTATTCACAACAGCCAAGCAATGGAAACACCTAAGTGTGCACTGATGGATTAATGGATGAAGAAGTTGTGATTTTTTTCTCTTCCATGAGAAAGAAGTAAATCCTGCCATTATGACAATATGGATGGAAGTGAGGTCATTATGCTAAGTGAAATGACACAGAAAAGAAAAATACTCTATGTTTTCATTTACATGTGGAATCTCAAAATGTTAAACTCATAGAAATAAAGTAGAATGGTGCTTATCATGGGCTGCAGGGGAGGGGAATGGGAGATGTTGGTCAAAGGATATAAAATTTCAACTATAAGATAAATAAGTTCTGAGGATCTAATATATAGCATGGTGACTATAATGAACAATACTATATTATATACTTGAAAGTTGTTAAAAGAGTAGACCTTAACTGTTCTCACCATCACACACACACACACACACACACACACAAATTGTAATAATGTGAGAGGAGTTAACTAGCTTTATTGTGGTAATGATTTCATAACGTATTTGTGTATCAAATCATTACATTGTACACATTTACAAGCTATATGTCAATGTTATCTCAAATGGCTAGAAAAGCACTAACATACACTCTCAGTGAAGAGGAACAGATATGAACCTCCTCAAGTTGCTGGGGTGGACATCATCACATGAGCAGTGTCTTAATTAGGATTCGCTGAGGAGCCTCTGCTAGTCAGGAATTTGACAAGGTTGTCTGCTGTCACCTTTACTAGTTAACATGTCACTGGAAGTATTACTTATTTAATTGAATGAGAGAAAAAACTTAGAGGTCTAAAAACTGGAAAGAATGAGGAAAAATTCTGACTGTTTACTGATAATATAATTGCATGATGGGGAAAATCCATGAGAATCAAATGACAAAATCCACTACAAATAAGAAGATTATTAATATGTTTCTGGGATAATATTAAAATGTAAAAATAAATAATTTCTTTAAAGAATGTGTATAGTTACATGAGCATAGGTAGTATGTTAGATGGGATTAGCAGTTAGATAATGATGAAATGTGAAGATATTCCCATATGTGAGTTGGTTTTTTGTTGTTTTTTTTTAATATACCCATGATTAAGATCAGGATTGATCATCAAGACTTGGGCATGGCTAAATCCGTGGTCCTAGCCAGGCTGTGGACTCAGGCTGTGGGCTTAGGGAAAGTAAGTCCCTGGCAGATAGTTGTTCAGAAAGCAGTTTGATCAAGTCATGGCTACAGATCCTTATCAACTTATGATGGGGATTAGAGATACTTGATTAATTTTTAATGTTTCGAGGGTTGAAATCCTGGAACCTCTTCATTAAATACCTCTCACTATTAGAAGCTAGACAAGCTCAACAACTGGGCTGACCTAGAGCACATAAAGAAAGTAAATTTTCTGAATCAGAAAACCTAAGCTTGAGGTCAGTGCTCCAACACTTAATAACTCATTGATCTTGAGAAAAAGCACTCTGATACTCAGTTTTCTCCATGAGTATAATACCACTTTTCCTCTGTTCCTTCCAGGGTTTTTGCTAGGCTGAGATAAGGTAAAGTATGTATATCTTTTTGTATACTGTTAAATGTTACGGTGAATGTTAATTGTTATGATGATAGTGCTGATGGTGGCAATTCATATGCCCAGTGTATGCAATGCCTGATTATTACTCAGGAATTACTAATCTCACTTAATTACTTTCTTATAGAAATCACGCAGACTCCTAAACCCTGTCGTCCTATAAAGATCTTGCTGGGTTCAGAGGGCAAACAGAAATCTAGGGTCCAATTGCTGGAATCATAACTGTGCTATCAGCTGGCACATTTTTGGTAACCCCTCTATATTCCTGCCAACCTGAAGTGTACTTTTCAGCTTGCACGCTACTGTCATCTGTCAGAGGCTAAGAGATTTTTAGTGTGAGAAGAAAAATCTAAGAGCATTTTGCCTTCTTGCGCTTGAAACGAAAATGTAATCGTTTGGTAGAAAAACCATTCACAGGTCTGAAAAAGACCTGGCATTTATTCTTTTAAAATGTGCTTATTATGAAATAGTTCAGGGATATAAATATTTATAACAATTATAGTGAACCTTCACATACCTCTCACCCATCTTAAGAAATAACACGTCAGCAACACACTTAAAGCCCTTTGGTACTTCCTTCCAGATTGCACCTTAGGTAACCAGTATCTCGGATTTTGTCGTTTATCATATATGGCATTTCTCTGCATTTTTGCTACTAACGAATATCAATTCTTTATAAGAACACCTCTTCCTAGGCTTACGACAGTAATATCCTAATTTTCCTCATCACCTCTTTTAAAGGTTATAGTACTTCTTTTTAAAATTGTAAGTCTCACGATCATACATATTTTTGACATCTCAAGAACTCTATTTGGTGGAATATAGATATTCTGGTAAGAAATAAAGCACCAATTCTCATTATCTTTATATATTACAGAATGTCTTCCCTATTCCTCCCCTATTCCTAATCCTCTTCCCCTTTGTTATATGCACTGGCACGTGGACTTCTTGTTCCCACCAAATGAGTCAGTCAAGATAGACTGAATGTCAATGTCTCCTGAAAAATACATGCCATACTGTCTTGTAAAGTGACAAAAAAAGCATTAGTGTGAGCCAACACTGAAAAAAACTGGGAGAGCTCACATGAAAGTCTGATTTCTTTACAAAAAGTAAAAAGACTTATAACAGTGCCCACATTCCTAAATGGCAACAGTCTGCTTGAACCCAAGGAGCAGTTGCCTCTTTTGGGGTGGGGGGGGGCACTCTCCATTGTGAAAAACAAAGAAACAAAAAACAAGCAAACAAACAAAACTCCGATCACTCCTTTTTTCTCCCAGAGACTAAGACCAATGTCAATTGCCATTTATTTTCATACTCAGATTGCTGATGTTCCCCTTGGTAGAGAAAAATGTTTTTTTCTTTACCCATGTCGGTACTATCAGGAGTAGAGAAACAAACAAACAGACAAACAAACAATCAACCAAAAGGGTCACATCCACCCTCAGACAAACCCAAGAGCCTAGAAAAAACAATGGTTTCGCTTCATAATCACAGCTTAAGGAGAAGTGTCCTTGCTCCTATATGAATCAGATTGGTGCCCCTCAGGTACTTTTCTCTACAAATGTACTGTGGCCACTCCCCCCAATACACACAACCATCAGCCTCTTTCTTTCTTTAGATTCATATGCAGTTTTAACATAGACTTAAGACAATGAATTGTGTAACAATAGAAATATAAAAAGGATAAATGGCAAAAACTGCCAGTGTAAGCTATAGCTTTAAATTTAGGAGTGAAGTACAGGAATCAAAATATAGGAGGTAGTATTATTTGCAAAACAATTTCACAGAAGAGACCCATTTTAAATATGATTTATAAACTGTTTCTGGTGAGATTAGGGTGTCTGCTTTCTTAACATCTTCTCAGGAAGCCAATCTAAAATGTGATTAAGAAAGATGACCTCTAACCTTGAAAATTACATTAAGATGTAAGGCTGTAATGACTGAAGCACTTTGTGGACTAATAGCAAATATTAAAAATATAGAGAAGGAAAGTTAAAAAAAAATGTGAATCTTCAGTTGACAGCATCTAGAGAAAACAGGCACTCTGTGTCTGGCAGATAGACACAAGAATTCCAGCCACTACTAGCAAGGTGTTCTCTGGACAGAGAAGGTACGGATCTTCTGAACTTTGCGTAAATTATTCAAATACCTTCCCTCAGGCTTCATGCTTAAGAAAAATCTTCTAGCTGTCATTTTGGAGAGTGTGTCTTAGCTACTAGACATGAAGGTAAGTACTCCTGGAAGTAAGAACATCTGATTTATAAACAGCCGGTACCTTTGGAATGTTTTCTCAATATTACTCACGACCTCTCTTCCCAGATGTGATACCCCTACTATTTGTTCTTCTACTGAAGGTCACATAAGAAGTGAAGTATAGAGGTTAGAAATTAAATGTTATGGGTGCCTAGGAGCATCAACTTAGCCTCAGGTGACTGCTCCTATAGCAGCCTTCCTCTTCCCGCCTCTTCTATCTCTCTGCCTTGGGAGCAGAAGCTGCAAGGAAAAGCTGGTGCCACAAAATAAATGTGTTCTTGGTATCTTTAGGTAAAATTCTGAATGGCTCATTCTATATACAGAATATTATAAACTGTAGCTAAATGTAGTTGAAATAGTACTGAAAGCACAATATTTGAGCATGTGTTTGGGGTGGATCAATGTTTTAGAATTAGCCCGGGACTTCCAAGTACAATTGAAAAACATATTTCATACTTAAAAAAATCTATGGGATTTTGGAAACAACCTGTTTCTCAATTTGGGAAATTTCTTTGCTCTATCACTAGTATAAATTATTGCTCATCATTAATTTACAATCACCCTGGCTTCAATATCTTTGAATTTTTTTAAAAAAAACAGTGTAATAAGGAGACCTAACCTCCTCTGGGAGTTAGAGAAGACTAAAGGTTAATCTGGGGCTTGAAAAATGTGTAGGAGTTAGTCACAAAAAAATGGAGAGCAAGTGTCCCTGTCAAAGGAGCCAATATCTGCAAATAACCTGAAGTGAGGAGGAACTTAGGGTATTGGAGGAATTGAAAGGAGGCCAGTGTGGCTACAGCATGGTATCATAAATTAATTTTGGAGTGGTAAGCAAGGACTAGATCAGGCCAGGATGTTGCTGGCCATATCACAGATTTTGGAATTTACTCTAAGATCAATTAGAAGCCATTACAGCATTTCAATCAGGAGGTTTAGATCCAGTCTTTAGCCTATAGTGACTCCATGAAGGTTTGTAACCTATAGCAAATGGCTGCCTCAGTCCTCTATACTGCGGTCGGCAGCATTTCATATAATACATTTCTATATTGTAATCCGTAGCATTGTATATAATGCATTTCTAAGTCTGTACCTAGAGTGAGTCCTTAAAATATAGGCTCACTGAGTCCCTCATTGTCTTCTAGAAAAGTTGTCTTAAACTTCTTGGCCTAAGGAATAAATGCAGTGACTAATATTTTCATTATTTCATCTTTAATCTTTTAAAATCTAAATAATTTACCCATGTTTCTACTAGCTTCTAAGCTCCTCTCTAGAAGTTTGACAGAATTCAGAATCTATGTCAACTCTTTTAAGCCACTAGGAATTCATTTAGGGAACGGAAGTGGCAATTTATTAGTAAACTGGAATGGAAGCTCCCTTCCTTATCTTTGTCTTTGTTTCTACATCTGGGCCATTCTGTAAAGTAGCAGTTACTTAAGGCCTGAAAAGGTAAGTGCAGCATCCAGATTGCTTAATTTATGACTAGTGAGAGATTCTACAGGGAGAATTAGTTCATCACAAAATGTTCTATATTATAAACACATCTATAGACTCTTCGGCATCAGTCATTTTTAAAAAATTAAATATATATAAAAGTAACTAAATATAATTCAAACCCATCCCAGGCTTGTGCTATTGTCTTCTTTTGAATGTGCAGAACTCTCTCTGATTATCCAGGGAGCTCAGCCTGCAGAAGCAGTGTGTTTGGGGGCGGGGTGGACAGAATGAGATTTTGGCCGTCCGTTGCAAACTGCTGCCAGTTCACATGATGCACACATGCTTAGTCCATCTGTCTTCAAAGACTCAGCAGAATAGTCGGTAAAACTTTCTATTCAGTGTTTGAAGCTACATTGCTAAATATTAATAACTCATTTATTTATAACTGGTCTCCAAAGTAGGAAAAACAGGTGGTACTTATGAAGAACTCAACAGTAGCCAATATCAAAGGTCAGATGGTACCAGTGTGGAAAGAGAGAAGGTATTTCGTGTTCGTATTCTTACTGTAAAAACCTTTTCCTGTGGTTCCTTTTCCCAATCATACTACCAGCAAATTAAGACTGCCTAGGACTTATCTGTAGAGCTGCTGCCACCCCCAAGTCATCATTCTCCAGGAAGTTTCCCAAGATGCAGACTTTTAAAAATGTCCTCAGGGTCCTTCATTTCCTTCCCACACCATCTTGCTCTGATAAATTATGGCTGTCTAATCTCAGAACTTGATGACTGTTAGGTGCGAAACCCCTCCTGGAGATGATGACTACACAAAACAATGTCTGTAATGAAAGAACAGCTATTTGTCATGTCTGTAGAAAAGATAACTGTGGGCAGACAGGATCTTTCTCTTGTCAGTCTCCCAACCTATGGTCATGAGAACAACAATAAACTGAGAAATCAAAAATAGTGGAGATGCCAGGAGACAGCTTAATAACGTTCAAATTTTCAAACAGAAAAAAATGTTACATTTTGGTTTCTGTTGTTCCTCTTTCATTCTTTTCATAATAACACTGATTTTTCTTTTAGGAAATTACCTCTCTCCTCACTGAAATAGGATATCAGGGTGCTTGATGTCCCCTCTCCACAGTGTGGGCATATGACTCAATATTACTAATCCTCACCCCCTCAGTGAACATCCAAAAGACTGAATGGTGCGAATTTTATTCTCCCCAGTAGAGGCACCTTGAAGAGACCATTCGTTTATTCTTACTACTGAGAGACCCAGAACTTCTCTGGTTTTTGATCTTTCTGAATCTGGTTATTTAATGGCCTCTTTTTAGTGTTTTTAATGATTTTCTTTTTATTGCTTAAGTTAGCTAGAGTCAATTTTTGTTGTTTACAAAGAACTCTAATTTGCTCAACTGTTAGTTCTAAACCGATAAATATGGTATTCATCCTGTAAGATCCTAGGAATAGGGGCAGTCATTAGTATTATCCACCAATGAAATGTGATTGAAAACAATATGTAGCATTTCTTGGTAGAAACTTTAAAAAGCTAGTGTGCAATTTGCCACTGCTCTGGTGTCCAGATGAAATCTGTAAGCATGGGTTTCTGAGTGACTATGATGAGGAGAGCTTCTCTGGGATTTGCATGAGACTTGTAATATGAAGTACATATATACTTTTGTAAAACTTTTAAGGTTGGGAGGAATTTTAACTCACTAATACAGGACTAACTTTAGAGGATGTGGAAAAATAGGTAGTTTTATGGTTGCCAGCATGGAGCCATAAAGGACAAGACGTGTTGGTTGCTTTACTCTCTTTTAAAATCATAGTCATTAGTAGACATATAAGGAAAATGGAAAAGAGAATGGGTATTTCTTCGACTTCAGTAATAATTAAAGTCTATTAAGAGGAAAGAAGATAAAATCTACCTAAATTATTTTTATTTTCATGATAATTAAGTATATATAAAACTATATACCAAGCTCATCTAAATGCTAATAAAGCTATAAAAATATTATTTAAATCTATCCTGTTAATTTCATGTGATAGTTGACATTGTTTAGATAAACTGAAATTGCTGTTTAGCAATGTGAACATGGTATTGATTTCCATGGGTTTGATCTACCAATTCTACCACATGCCATGTGGTGATTCTACCACAAGCCTGGTTACTCATGTCTTTTCTTTATTTGAAACACTGCGAAATAATCACTTATAGAGGACACAATGATTTTACCTGGCTTGTTTTTTGTGTGCATGCATCATTTAAGTATTAAGGCATACTCTGTTTTTTAAAATAATTAAAGTAGTACTTCTTTGTACCCATGTGAAGATAAACATAGACCCATGAACAGAAGATGTGTGGAAGTCCTCAATTATAAACAGGTCATCCAAATTATATTGAATATGCCTGTAATTATTTAAAAATATTTTTATTAAAATAAAAGGACAACTTCAGAATAATTCTCCAATGGAAGTCGAAGACCTTCGAGGGTGTATCTGTGGACTACTAAGGGAAATATATGCTAGTCTGAAAAACATTGCATTTGATATAAAATGCCAAAATTTCAATGAAACAAGACATGTCTTACCACATGGGACATCTTTACAAACAAGATAATAAAATTATTAAACCATAGCATAATTAGTTTGATGTTTATTAACAGGTCAGTTATCAACCTGGAGGGAGGTTTCCGGTGGTATGGCTCAGAGTTCTAGCTTTAGACTTATTTTATTTTGTAATTTCATCCAAGTCACAAATGAAAATGTAGAATATATGTTAAGTAAATACGTCAATGATAAGCTGAAGGTGAAACCAAGTATGCTGCATAAAGAAGAAATATCTAAAACAACCTCTAAACCATCTCCCTCCCAAAATTTTATTCTTATGTCATCAGATGTCTATTCCACCCACTATCCCGCCTGTTTGCAGTCATGTACTGACCCCCAGAAAATCACTCCTCCTCATTTCTGTCACTCTTTTAGATAGTACAGCTGTCTTGATTCTTGGTAATTTCTTTATACACATAGATAATCCTTCCAAATGTCTGATTTTTCAGTTCCTGAACCTCCTCCCTTCCAATGACCTCTCTTCCACATTCCCTTGGCCACTCTATAGATAATGTATTAAACCTTGCATTTGTCAACTGAAACCCTTGCATGATTTCATTTTCAAGCTTTCCACACTGAGTATTCCTTCTCTAACCTTTCTAGTTTATTTCTTCCAGTATCTCAATTCCAGCAATACTTTGAACCCACCAGGACCAATAAAGTATCTGTCCTACTTCTTTTTCACTATCTCATTGGTCATGTCTTCACATTTTTTGTTATTCAGCTTGAATTCTGTAGTTACTCATTATAATAACTCCCTTGCAAATGCTCTCAGCCTCTTTCTACTTCCTTTCTATTTTTTATTTTTTGGTATATTTTATTGATTATGCTATTACACTTGTCCCATTTTTTTCTCCCCTTAACCCCCTCCACCCTGCACCCCATCCCATCATCACCACACCTCTTAGGTCATGTTTATGGGTTGTACATATCAGTTCTT
Source organism: Mormoops blainvillei (assembly GCA_004026545.1). Lineage (NCBI taxonomy): Eukaryota > Metazoa > Chordata > Mammalia > Chiroptera > Mormoopidae > Mormoops > Mormoops blainvillei. The sequence goes on along the minus strand of PVJD01003216.1, from coordinate 149,587 downwards.
TGGCTTCTCAATTTTCTATATTATTCTTAGCCTCCCCCACCATTTTGGGGGGTTTTTTTGGTTTGTTTTTTTTTGGTCAATATTTTCCTGCCACCATTTTTCCCTTCCCTGCCCATTCCCACCTCCCACCCTCAATCCATCCCGCATTTGGTTTTGTCAATGTGTCATTTATGCATGTTCCTTGCTGACCCTTCCCCTCCTTTACCCGTATTATCCCAGTCCCTCCTCCTCTCTGGTTACTGTCACTTTGTTTTTTATTTTGATGTTGCTGATTATGTTTTTCTTGCTTGTTTATTTTGTTGATTAGGTTCCACCTATAGGTGAGATCATATGGTTTCTCTCTTTCACCACCTGGCTTATCTCATTTAGCATAATGTTCTCCAGTTCCATATATGCTGTTGTGAAAGTAGTAGCTCTTTCTTTCTTACTGCTGTATAGTATTCCATGATGTAAATTTACAGTAGTTTTTTGATCCACTCATTTACTCTTGGGCACTTAGGTTGCTTCCAATTCTTAACTATTGTAAATAACGCTGCTGTGAACATTGGGGTGCACAGGTTCTTTTGAATCGATGTTTCGGAATTCTTAGGGTATAATCCCAGAAGTGGTATTGCCAGGTAAAAAGACAGTTCCATCTTTAGTTTTCTGAGGAAATTCCATGCTGTTTTCCACAGTGACTGCACCAATCTGCATTCCCACCAACAGTGTACTAGGGCTCCCTTTTCTCCACATCCTTGCCAGCACTTGTTGTTTGTTAATTTGTTTATGATGGCCATTCTGACTGGCATGAACTTGTATCACATTGTGGTTTTAACTTGCATCTCTCTGCTGGCTAGCGATGCTGAGCATCCTTTCATATATCTCTGGGTCCTCTGTATGTCCTCCTTGGAGAAGTGTCTGTTCAGGTCTCTGCCCATTTTTTTAATTGGATTGTTTGTCTTCCTGGAGTGGGGCTGCATGAGTTCTTTACATATTTTGGAGAGCGAACCCTTGTCCGAGGTATCATTGGCAAATATATTTTCCCATATGGTTGGTTCCCCTTTCATTTTGCTGATGTTTTCTTTAGTCGTGCAGAAGCATCTTGCTTTGATGTGGTCCTATTTGTTTATTCTTTTCTTTATGTCCCTTGCTCTAGGGGACATATTGGTGAAAATATTGCTGCATGGGATATCTGAATTTTCCTGCCTATGTTCTCCTCTAGGAACATAAAAGTCACTTCTGTGGTGTTCTGACTTACATTTAAATCTTTTAACCATCTTGAGTTTATTTTGTGTGTGGTGTAAGTTGGTGGTCGAATTCCATTTTTGTGCATGTACTTGTCCAGATTTCCCAACACCATTTGTTAAAGAGGCTATTTTTACTCCAGTTTATGCTTCTGCCCCATTTGTTGAATATTAATTGGCCACAGAGACATGAGTCTATTTCTGGGCTCTCTATTCTGTTCCATTGATATATGCGTCTGTTCTTATGTCAGTACCAGACACTTTTGATTATGGTGACCTTATAATACATTTTGATGTCAGGTATTGTGATCCCTCCTACTCTGTTCTTCATTCTCAAAAATTGCTGCAGCTGTTCGGGGTTGTTTTTGGTCCTGTATACATTTTTGAAATGTCTGTTCTATATCTGTAAAATATGTCATTGGTATTTTAATAGGGATTGCATTGAATCTATAAATTACTTTAGGTAGTGTGGACATTTTGATGATGTTAATTCTTCCAATCCATGAACATGGTATATGCTTCCATTTCTTTGTGTTTTCATTATTTTCTTTCTTCAGGGTTGTGTAGTTTTCTGAGTACAGGTTTTTAACCTCCTCGGTTAAGTTTATTCCCAGGTACTTCATTTTTCTTATTGCTATAGTAAGTGGTGTTTTTTCCCTCATTTCTGATTCTGATGTATTTCATTGTTGGTGTACAAAAATGCCTTCAACTTCTGAAGATTGACTTTGTATCCTGATTTTTTGCCAAATTCAGTTATTATATCGTGTAGTTTTTTGGTGGAGCCTATAGGGTTTTCTATGTACACTATCATGTCATCTGTAAACAATGACAGTTTTTCTTCCTCCTTTCCAATTTTATTTCTTTTTCTTGTCTGATGGGTATGGCCTGGACTTCTAATACTATGGTGAATATAAGTGGTGAAGGTAATTATCCTTGTTTTGTTCCTGATCTTAGTGAGAAGGCTTTTAGTTTTTGTCCACTCAGTATAATATTGGATGTAGGCTTCTCATATATAGCCTTTATTATGTTGAGGTATGCCTCCTTTATTCCCACTTTGCTGAGTGTTTTTATCATAAATGGGTGCTGTATCTTATCAAATGCTTTTTCTGCATCTATTGATATGATCACGTGATTTTTGTCTTTCCCTTTGCTTATGTGACATATTATGTTTATTGAGTTGTGAATATTGTATGATCCTTGCATCCCTGGGATCAATCCCACTTGGTCATGGTGGATGATCTTTTTAATGTCTTACTGGATGCGGTTTGTTGAGTACTTTAGCATCTATGTTCATCAGCGATATTGGCCTGCAGTTTTCTCTCTTTGTTGTGTCTTTATCTGTTTTTGGGATTAGGATGATGCTGGCCTCATGAAAAGAGTTTGGGAGTCTTCCCTCTTCTTGCATTTTTTGGAATAGTCTGAGAAGGACAGGGGTTAGCTCTTCCTTAAATGTTTTGTAAAACTCTTCTGTGAAACCATCTGGTCCGGGCTTTTGTGTACCTGGAGTTTTTTGATTACTGCTTTGATTTCACCAGCTGTTATCAGTCTGTTCAGACTTTCTGCTTCTTCTTCATTCAGTTTTGGAAGATTATATTTTTCCAGAAATTAGTCCATTTTACCCAGGTTTTCAGATTTGTTGGCATATAGTTGTTTGTAGTAATTTCTTACAATTCTTTGTGTTTCTGTGGTGTCAGTTGTAATTTCTCCTCTTTCATTTCTGATTTTATTTATTTGTGTCCTCTCCCTGATTTTCTTGATGATTCTGCTTAAAAGCTTGTCGATTTTGTTTTTGTCTTGAAAGAACCAGCTCCTGGATTTATTGATCCTTTGAATTGTTCTTTTACTCCCTATGTCATTCAATTCTGCTTTTATCTTGATCATTTCCTTCCTTCTGCTCACTCTTTGCTTTGTTGTTGTTTCTCCAGTTCTTGTAGATGTAGGGTTAGGTTGTGTATTTGAAGTGTTTCTATCTTTTTTAGGTAGGCCTGCTTGCTTTGACTTTCCTCTCAGGACTGCCTTTGCTGTGTCCCATAGGCTTAGGACTGTTGTATGTTCATTTTCTTTTGTTTCCAGAAACTTTTTGATTTCTTCTTTGATCTCATTATTGACCCATTCATTGTTTAATAGCATGCTATTCAGTCTCCATGAGTTTGAATGTTTTTGAGTTTTTTCTTGAGGTTGGTGGCTAGTTTTTAGCCCCAGTGGTCTGAGAAAATGCTTGGTATGATTTCAATTTTCTTAAATTTGTTGAGGCTTTTTGTTTCCTATCAGGTGGTCTATCTTTGAAACTGTTCCATGTGCATTTGAAAAGAATGAGTAGTTTGCTTCTTTGGGATGAAAGGTTCTATATATATCAGTTAGGTCCAATTGACCTGATGCGTCATTCAGTTCCACAATACCTCTGTTGACATTTTGTTTGGAAGATCTATCCATTGTTGACAGTGGGGTATTAAAATCCCTTACTCTAAGTGTGTTGCTCTTTATATTTTTCTTGAAGTCCTGCAGGATTTTCCTTATATATTTGGGTGCTCCTATGTTGGGTGCATATAGGTTTACAATGTTTATGTCTTCTTGACAGATTCTTCCTTTGAGTATTATGAAGTGTTCTCTTGTGTTTCTTTTTATGGCCTTTGTTTTGAAGTCTGTTTTGTCTGATACAAGTATTGCTACCCTTTCTTTTTTCCCATCCATTTGGCAAGAGGTCAGTGTAATTTAAAGAGGGCTAGTTGTATCTGGAGAGTAATAGGAGGAAAGTGACCAAGATATTGAGGGAAATTAAAGGCACATTTAATGAGAGATAGTTGATGGAACTGAGGATATATTCAACCTATAGAAGACACAAATTGAAGAAGTTATATCTGTTATTAAATATTTCTAGAGTCCTTCATGTGGAAGGTTGATTACCACTCTATCCATCTTGGGTTCAGTTAGACAATTAGAGATGCAACAAAGTTTTCTTCTTTTAAGAATGGATGGACTTGATAATCAGCCAGTAAGAGAACATGACAGTATGATACTGCAAGAGTTAGGCTATTTAGTCAAGCTATCATCTTTATATATAAGATATACTATACACTTTATAATATATATACCACATACTATATAATATATGATATATTAAATATAATTTGTATAATAGTGAATTTCAACCTTTTAAATTTCATCATATACATAAACTTATTACTAAAATACTGTGACACAGCAAAAATATATTTTTTACTGATCTGACAAAAAGATAGGTACAATTTTCATTCACACTGGACAACTATTGTTGTGTCGGCTGTTGTCATTTTTTAAAATTTAACAGTCTAAGGGAAAAGAGGTCAGTGTCTATGACTAAATAGTCAAGTATTGCATGTTTTAAAAATTCTTGCAGCACAGTAATGTGCAGTGTCATACCGGCACACTAGTGCCACAGTTGAGAATCGAGTTGAAAATTACTGACTATATATATATATACACACACACACACACACACACACACACACATATATATATAAACAAGACTTAGGTCACTTAGTTTTCAAGATATCATTATACGAGGGTAGGAAAAAGTAGATTAATAAAAATAAATAATACAACAATTAGTAAATAATAATAAGAGAATAAACTCTTGCTTGGCATTAACCTGCTTTTGCCTATACTTGTATATATAAACAAAAAAGGAATTGAACAATATCTTGAGATGTTTTATAGACTCAATATCTAGCTATATATCCTGACAATTTTTGTATGATTATAAGTTTATAATATCTCTACTAGAGTTTAGAGAAAGCCCATTATTCAGTGTCCTAAAAGAAAATCTTTATTCTGATGTTATCTTACCTTACATGAGAAAGAGATGGGCAGGCATCTCCTGAGAAGTGAAACTGACAGAATCATGTCCATAGAGCCAAACTCTAGATGAAACTTTTTCCATGCAATTCCCTTTTGTTCAAATGTGTAAAAGTTTAAGGAAAAGGGTATTTTCTTCAAGAGCTAAAAAAGCAAATGGGAATTATCTGTGATGGCTGTCACTTGTGGTTCTGAACCTTTCACTCATGCTTTATAAAAAATAACCAATTATTCAATTTTTGATCTGGCAAGGAGAAGAGTCTTTCCCTAAACTTCAGCTGAGAATTACCAAGAAAACTTCTTTCAGGACCAATAGGTCAAAGTTGCAGAGTGACCAACTTTGGCTTCCTATGAAAACATTTTTTTCCCAGGATATATTGACTCTGGAGAGGTGATTCTCAGCCTTGGCTACGTTTGGAATCACATGGAAAGTGTTAACAAACTTTGATTATGGACCCAACCCTAGAGATTCTGATTTAGTTGTAGCCTCAGCATGGAAGTTCTAAAAAGCTCTTAGGGATGTTCTATTGTACAGCCAAGGTTGAAAACATCTTCTCTAGAGGTATTTTACTCTTTCTTGCCATTTTGAGGGATGGATAGGGATAGGATGTTGGGGTAGGGAGAGGCATTTCATATAAATGCTAGATGACTAATTGGAACAAATGTTGAGATAATTTAAATATACAGTTGATTGGAGTGGATGGCCTTTTATACCTTTCCCAACCTTGAGATTCTACCACAACGCATATATATGGAATCAAAGAAATGTAGACAAAATTCTATTGAGCTAGATAAATCAGGATGATTTTGCTAGTGTAACTGTATTCCTAGTTGCCACATCTTCAGGTGGAGGAAACTATTCTTTCATTCTGACTGCTTTTCAGTGCACTTGACAGTTTTATTAGATTACATTATTCATAGCATCATTGAGTCAAAGTGATGTTATTAGCCTGCTAGAAGAGGCATCTTAACCAGCTGTGAGGGCTCGTTAATATATATTATGAAGTTAATAGTGCACATGAATATGTGTGAGTAGGTGGTAGAGGGCAGAATTTTAAACCAAATAAAAAATGTGAGAGAGACTGCAGCACATGGGAAATAAATGCTTATTGCCACTAGTCTCAATTATTTTTCATTATTTTCAAGGTCAAGCTGGCAATTTTTCAAAACTCCTACCCACAAATGCCCTTCCCAATTGATTGACTCTTATAGCTAGAAGCTCTCCTTACACCCAGGAGGCAAGCCTGCTTTTTTATTGTATTAAAAAAAAATCTAAATGCCAAAGTAAAAAGAATACTGGGATTCTGGTTATTTTTATCTGAAAATCTAAACACCATATCAAACTCTAAAGCAATTAAAGTATTAATCCATGGTTTTTTAAAAGTTTAAATGCTTTAAAAAATAATATGCTGAGGAAACTGCTATTCTTCTTATTTTTAGAGAGAGAAATGAAAACATTGATTTGTTGTTCCACTTATTTATGCATTCACTGGTTGGTTCTTGTGTGTGCCCAGACTGGGGATTGAACTCCACAATCTTGGCATATTCGGGAGGATGCTCTAACGACTGAGCTACACAGCCAGAGCTGAAACTGCTATTCTTAATTGAACCCAAACAAAGCCTATTGTAATCCTGCTAGGTCAGAATCTTCTAGTTCTTCCTTCCCACTTGATGAAGTATACTCTTTGGTTTGGCAAAAACAACAACAAAATATTTTCTTCACCATAACTTTACAGTTTCTATTATAGAATAAATATCTCATGTTCATTTATAACTGTGTTGAACTTTTTCTCATGGATAATTTTGTCCCCAAATTATGCAAGGCCTGGAGAATCAGAAAAATAATAGCTTTCCATGTAGAGAAGGTGAGAGGTTCCCAGGAAGTCTTAATTGTCATACTGATAAACAAAGACATATATGAAGTTTGGGAGAATGTGGGAAGAAGGTGGGAGGTAGTGGTTGTTAGTATGAGAAATTCCCTTTTAGTTACCAAAAGGGTGGGGTGAAAGTGAGAAGGCATGGATGGGTGCTTATTACTGTCTTGAAGATTTCATGGTAGGAGGGCTACGGCATTCTCTTTTAATGGCTTCATTTTCTCTATTCAGGGCAAAGCCATGAGCCAGGGTTGCAATGGGAGAGAAGCTGGAGGGTTGGGAAACGGTAGGAAAGTTATGTAATAGTTGTTGCAAACCGTGACCTTGTTCCATTGGTTATCTTATTTTACTCTTAAATCTTAATAGTTCATTCTCTGCTCTTCAATATTATTCATTGCAATCCCCTTCAGCCCTTTCAATTTCACATTTTCTCTTTTACTCCTTCTCCTTTACTACCAAATTTCTTTAATAGTAATTTATGATAACTACTAATTCTCCTTCTCCTTTACTACCAAATTTCTTTAATAGTAATTTATGATAACTACTAATTCTTGCTCATACTAAATTTGCTTCTTAAACTCTTAGGGGTTTGGAAAAAGATGACCCAGTGAGGGAGGTGAAAGAGACCTCAAAGATGTAGAAGGGAAATCAGCATAAAGCTGTGTTGAGGAAGCGAAGTATAGGAAAAGACTCAAGAAGAGCCTAAACCAACCTTCTCGATTTATTTATCTTTTTTATTGAGACATCTGGGAGAAATAATTGGCTTTTCTTTCAATGTAATCACAGGGTTCTGCTTATACATTACTTTCATAACAGTGTTTTAATAAGTGAAGCATTTTATATAATAAGTGAAGCATTTGAATATATTCAAATTCAGGACTAAAATTCAAGCATGAAGCATGGATATCAGGTTCTAGTATTCATTCATTTCAGCACGTATTTATTGAATACCTACCTTGTGCCAGACACTACGGTGAGTGCTGGGGAAATACCCACGAATAAAATAGACAAAAATTGATATTAGCAAGCCATTTTTTGGGTTATAAAACTCACTCTTACATCTATTCTTGGTACTTTTCCTTTTTTCTCACCCTGTATTATCAAAGCCTAAGACTTTCATTAAGCCTGGTATGCATAAGGGAAATAAGGCTTCGTTCTTGTCTTTGCTTCTCACATCCTGTGGAGCACCTGCTACCCTTGATTCTTAAAGCCTTCTTCTTTTCCTGGACTGTGGAAATCTCTATAAGAGTTGATGAATTATAAATATGGTAAGCATATTTAAAAATTTACAAATCAGGGCATTTATTCTTACAAAAGATTTATGGTTTTCTATTTGTAAACTACTTACATCAAAAGTCTCATAACGGTGTAAAATTTAAATCACAATTAATTATTGATATATAATTATATATATAATAATCTTCATTAAAAAGTACACAATTACATGAAGAAAAATAAAAAATTCAGCCAAGATGTATATTAGCTAATACAATATTTGCATTGTCATTTTCATCATCTGCTGTTGAAATGATGGCACATTATTCTCCTCATACTTGTTTAAAGAACTCAGCTTGCTTAATAATTGTTTATTCTTTCCAGTCTTTTTGCAGCATTTCTTGGCAAGCCTTTGAGTACTTCATGTGAATTATCAGGAAAAATTTTACAATATCAATAGCTGCCAATGGTTATTCCAATCTTCAAAAGTTGTTAATAAGGAAAAACAAAAACAGCAACAACCTCCTCCATCCTGGAGGATGGGCAGAGAGAGGCTGAGTTTATAGGTTTTCTTTCTGTTTGGAAGAATAAGGTTTCCATGTTGAAAATCCTTAGACATATTCAACCATCTTTTATCTATGAATACATTTTCCTTTATCTCATTTTGCTAGCAAATTCTAGTTAAGATAAGATTTAGGGATACAGTGTTTATCAAACAGATAATATGACTAAGTTAATCGCCTATTTTCTAAGGTTTACCATTCTGGGCCTTCCCAAGTGAACTCCTCCAAACTTATAGTTTCTACAAAGTTTTCCTTTCTAAAGGACTAGTTAATTATTAACTTACAAATACCTAGCTAAATACTTCCCAAAGTCCAAATCATAACAAACAGCATTTTAGTAGTTTTCATGTAAGGATCTTTTACTTGAGTGGTAAAACTATATTTTTTTCTTATAATTCTTTTATGACCACCAATACTTATGTGGGAATTTGGTGCTGAAAAATAATAATAGCTAACATATGTGGGGGGTGGGGGGTTTCAATGTGCCAGGCAGAGTGCTGAGTGCCAGAATTCTCTCACTTAATTTTCACAACATCCTATGAGGTTGGTAATTTTATCTTTCTTTAATAGATTAAAAAAAAATTGAAACAGAGATGTTAAATAACTTGTCCAAGGTCATACACAATAAGTAACAGCCTCAGGTCTGTCTGAAATCAGAGTTCCTGCTCTGAAAAATACACTATTGTGTATCTCCCTCCTTATAGGTTTGCCATTCAAATTTTAAAAACAGCATTATGGAAAACAGTGTATTTGTTGAGGAATTGGATGGTATTTGAAACAGTTTTGATGGCTTATGAGAACAATGGTATAGAATTTTTTAAATAGAAACTGTCCCAGAAAATTCAAGAAATTTGGTCTCCATAATTAAAGCACATTAGACACAGACACACTTGAAAAACTATGCAAAACAAAGTAATATTTGCATTAGAAAAGGATTATGGTTAGAGACAACAGAGTGGGAATAATGAAAAGAAAAGAATGAGGAAGAGAAATAATATCTGTTTTCCTAACTGAGGAGACACAGAAGAAGCCATAAATCACTCTGGCTGTTACTAAAAAAAATACTTGTAAAGTTTTTCAGCTTGGCCAAGGTTAAGAGAACAACAATGTTTTGCCAGCCCTAGCTAGCCAAGGTACTGACTGAAATGGAAAGCTTATCCTGTATGGCCAGAGAGGACCCACTTAAAGGGTTTTCTCTTATCTCCGTCTGCAATTATGTAGGCAAGAAGTCATTCATCCTTCCACTCGCATGACTCTGTTTTGGAAGTTTTCTTGATAGTAAAGCAAAGTCATGCTTGCATCCTGGATTATTCTCTAAAACTCTAGTGTGCCAATTTTCGCAGCTAATAATTAATATGAACGTTTTCAGAATCTTCACATCTTAACCTTTTGTTAGCCATTATCAAAAAGTAAATCAGTAATGACATTATTAAATTTCATGTCACAAAAATAAATGCACATTCCTGTTTAAACTGGCACAATCATCACAAGTCATGGTGAATCAAAGCTTCAGGAAACGAGAGGCTGGGTCTAAAAGGGAATGTTTCCATTTGTCTCCATATTCCAAACAGAAGAAAAACTGTCACACCTTGGTAATTTTTAACTGTCTAGATCAAGGTTAGAGAATCTATGATCTGTGGTCTGAATCCTGTTCTCAGCTTCATTTGTTCAACAGATACCAAGTGTTCACATCTCTGTTTAGTCTATAGTGGCAAAAAACCAAACTGTTTTTAAGTCTTAAATATTCTTTTAAGATTTGGTTTTCTTCCTAAAAATTATCCTTCCTTAAGTCTATAGATAGGGGTGGGAAAAAGTAGGTTTACAATTGTAATACAAATAAATAATATAATAGTAAATAATAATGCAAGAACAAACTGTGTTTTGTGTACTCGCAACTGTAAACCTACTTTTGTTCTCTCCTGTATATTTCTTTCTCTACCCTTTAAGCTCTCTCTTTGCTTATTTTCTCATTTTTTCCCTCAAGCAACATAACATATAAAATTCAACTTGTTGATATAATTGAATGGAGGCTTGTGTTATTACTTTTTAAATTTAGAAATAAAACATGAATTACTAAGTTTCTTTCTAACCTTGAAGTTCTATAAAAACTTTCCTTCAAACTGAAATGACAAGCTTTATTGAAATTACATGTTTTACCTTGCTGTGTTTTCTGCTCAGTTTAGTTGATTGTGCTTACCAATTCTTAACATCTTAAAACTCTCTTTGAATTTTTTTAACATGTAAACAAAAATGTCAATGTAGGTGGTATGGGACATCACTTTTAAAAGGTTCATCATAACATGAGTTCTCTACAGAGACCTAAGGTCTTAAGGAAGGTATAAATTGAAACAACCTTTTAAAAATAAAATTAAAAACTAATAAAAACATATTACTTTGACATAGCAATATCCCTTATAACAAAATCTGATTGAGGAGATCCTGTCTGAGGAATTAATATTATAAAACTTTTAATAAGCAAGGCACATTTATGAACAAAAAAGTTCATTATTATTTTTATATATGAGAATTAGAAGTAAATATCCAAGAATGTGGAAATGACTGAACACATTTATAAATATCTTTATGATTGAATGTAATATTGACATTCAAATGGTATTTCTGAAGAATATTTCATGAAATGATGGGGAAAGCTCCTCACAAAAATGTTTAGTTAAAAATAAAACAGAAATCAAAATGATGTATCCTGGACATTTCCAGTTCATTTAAAAATGTCCTGAAGAGGAATAGAAATAAATATTTAGATTTTCTAAATTTTCTATAATAAGCATACCTTACTTTTATAATCAGATATACATGTACATGGTTGTAAATATTAATAAAAATGTGATTTCCAGGAATCTCTAATTGGTAGGATTCCTGTGTAGACTGCATTTCATCTCTGTTGGCTGGTACCTACATGGATGCTCTTTTAATTATCTTTTCTTTTTCTTTTTTTAATTGAATTTATTGGGGCGACATCGATTTGCAAAACCATACAGGTTTCAACTGTATAGCTCAATAAAACACCATCTGCACACTGCATTGTGCACCTATTACATCAAGCGGAGTCTCTTTCCATCCCCATTTCCCCCTCTTTGCCCACCTCCACCTATCTCCCATCATCTTTTCCTTCTATCAGCACACTGTGTGTGTGTATATAGTTTTTTGCGTAATCCTTTCACCATGTTTCATCCAGTCCCCTGAACCTCTTCCCCCTGACAGCTGTCAGTCTGATCCATCTACCTATGCCTCTGTTTCTATTTTGTTCATCAGTTTATTTTGTTCATTAGATTCCATATATAAGTGAAAACATATGGTATTTGCCTTTCTCTGGCTGGCTTATTAATTACTTTTTCAATGAGGTTTTGTGTATTTAAGAAGAGAATACAGTGAACTTTGATAAATAAATCATATAAAGACAGAATTTTGGGTTGGAAAGAGCCTTAAAGTTCATCTAGTCCAAACCCTTTCTCTCCCCTTCAATTTCAGCAACAGCCAATGCACAGATGCAAGAGGCTTTTATATTAATAATAATGGGAAAATAAATTCAGGTCTAAAGTCAATCCTTATAAACTATTTCACTAAGCAAAAAATAATGAATAAAATAACAACATATTTATAAAGTCATCTGCAAATCACTTTTAGAGACATCTCATTTCTTATAATAGCCTATATAATAGCTTAGAGGCTAAAAAGGAATGTTTAGTGCCCTAGCTAGAAAACTTGGTCTTGTCCCAGCACCAAACCCCTTTCCCTTACCATATCTCAATGTAATGGATTGATATGTGAAACATATACTTTAAAGGATGCACAAAGAGTTGGTTTTAATTACATGTTTAATAGCAAATATTTGAGTTTTGTCCTAGAAGGGATGAGTTCTGTTTGCAGTTCTGTCTTTGACTGCACGCTGAGCCATGCTTTGTATGTTTCAGGTCTATCCTAATGACCCCTGAATGTTTATCTGAAACTCATGAGAGCTATAACATTATTTAATTAACCCTGTGGTTTCTCCCATTGTGGTCCTGGTGTAGACTGAATAATGTATTTCAGTGCTCATTGCTATTTCCTGCCATATGACGGAAAGCTGATAATTAACAACCAGTATCCCTCATGAAGAATGTATAAGAGGGTCAGAAAAAGTTTGGATGAAGATTTAGAAAGGAAAGAGAATTCCTAATCCTCTTCAAAATTTTGTCAGAAAGGATACAGGTGGAACCTGTGTTTTTACTGCATTCTCTAAATAAAATTTTAATTCCTAGACTGGCCCCCCCCAAAAAAGTGCTATAACTTGATGGAGGAGTCAGAAGTAAGTGATAAATTAGCTAGCTCCGTTCAAGATTTGGTACCTCATAACAATCAGGTGGGAAATGTCCATACTTGCTGGTGATAGCCATCCTGGACTTGTAATAAGCCTTAAGTCATCACCCTCCCTCTACCCAAATTCTTCTCCCAGATATTTTGATATTCTCTTACACTACAGCCTCTCTGGGCAATTTAGTATTGCCTTGCTTCATCCAATTTGGTATTGAATAATAGATTTAGTCTATATTAGTGGAATATTCCCTGGGACTCAATATTTTTCGAAGTATACTGAGATTTCTTGTGAGATAAGAACCTTCTATTATCTTGCCATCACAAAAGTTCTCTGCTTCTAGTACTTATTCTCTGTCTCTAAAATTCCTTTTTAGTTCTAGTATCCAAACTCCTTAGCAACTCTTTTCCCTTTTTAAAATTCTACATTATCCTAATATTTAAATTTTGTAATAGTCCCCTTTTCTAATAACAGATAACTAACAGGACTTTTTTGGTTTCTCCAAAGAAAGCTAACAGCATGAGGAAAGCTTTGGGATTATGCAAACCCAAATTCCTACTTCACAACCCACTAGATCAGTGATTTTCAACAGGTGTGCTGCAAGAGTTTTTAAAACTGCAATACTTGACTACTTAGTCAGGGGCACTGAGCTCTTTCCCCTTAGTTTGTCAAATTTAAAAAATAAATGACAACAGCCAACACAACAATAGCCGTCTAGTGTGAATGAATCAAAATCACACCTATTTTTTTGTCAGATTGGCAAAAAATATATTTTTGGTGTGCCGCAGAACTTTTGTAATTAGTTTATGTGTGCCATGAGATGAAAAAGGTTGAAAATCACTGTATTAGACCTATGATATTGGGCCTACTGCTTAACCTTTCTTTGCTTCTGTTTTTTTTTCCCTGTAGGATTATCAATAGCTACTATACATGATTGTTGTGAGGATTATATGAGAAGCTAAGTGTAAAACTGTTTACCCAGTTCCAGCATATTCTAGGTGCTCTGCTCAAAGAATGTTGAATTTAATGGTCATTTGTTATAGTTTGAATTACATTTCCCCAGAATTAATATGTTAAAGTCCTACCCCCAGTAGGTTTGGCTTTGTTTTCTCCAAGCCTAGTCATTTTAGCAAATCTTCTTTGTGTGAAGTGCAAAAGATGTACATACTTTGTACATTTATTTGATTATCTTTAGGATATGAAAGAGCAGCTTCTATTAGCTTCACTATTGGCTTGAATCTAAGATCACAATCCCTTAAAGTGAGTTGTAATACATTTTTTACATATATCCTAAAAATCTTCCCAATGTAGATTTTTTTGAATAATCTCATGATTTTGCTCCAAGGCCCAAGCTTAGACTATTTTTTCTCTCTTGCAGTTCTTCATACTTGTAATTTTTGGAAGATGTTACAGTTTATCAGAAACTCCTCTCCAAGAAGTATTCTTCTAGTTCGCAGTAAAATTATCAAAACTTTCCATTATTGTTATCTGACCCAATTCTAAAGTCCTCTATATTATTTATCAGGTATATTTCATGGTCCGGTCTCATTCCTTTACCAGATGATTTACATATTACTTCTCTTTAATTTATTAAGAATGGAATTTCCTTCCATAAATATTTCATTGTGCTTCTCTCACCCAGCAAGATTTTTAGGCTATAATTGTTTATCCAGTCCCCTCATGTACACAAAATACACTCTGTTTCTTGCTCATTTGTATCCTTTGCTTATAGTTTGTGAACTGGCATCACAATACTCTGTCCACAGGTTCTCTCACTCTATGAGATTGCACTTACATTAAGATTTTTACTTACTATCTTTTATTCAAATTAATTTTCCTGGGTACTTACTATGCATAAGGCACTCTGCTATTCAATACCTACTGTGGAGGAATAAAGATATTTAAAACAGTTCCAAAGAGTCCAGAGTGTCAGCATTCTAATCATACTTTATTTTTAGGCTTCATATATTTGTTTGTAAACACATATATTCTGACTTGGCTTTTTCTTTTATTCTTATTTGCTGTCCCCTCTGAAAGGATACCTACTGTCACCTCCTATTTAAGTCAAGTAGGCCAATGAATTCCCTTCAGGGTACTCAAGCAGAATTTTTGTCAGTCTGTTTTGTGTACTAGTACTTTTTAATTCTCAGTTCTCCCCCAGTGTTTAGAATAAAAATCACCACCTCGTTTGGTAAGATACAGCAGGTTAGTGATGGGTGGTTTAAGAGTTTGCTTGTTTGTTTTTTTCTGGTCGTTTGTTTTTTGCAAAAATTACATCACACTATGCTGAATCGGGATATCTGTTTTGTTTTTTGTTTCTTTTTCACTCTCATCAAAAGACCAAACCACCACTTGGTAGAGCCTTGTTTTCATTTACTTGAAAATTAAAGAGTTGCCAACAGACTTTCTGATGAAGGGAAGGAAGACGAGTATATCAATTATTTTAGACAACAATGCCTACATCCCAAAGAGTTAGAGCAATCCCACCACCCACCCCCACCACCAGCCATTTAAAGAAAAGCCAGGCATAAAAATAAGGAAAGCAAACTCTTTAGCCTTAATAGGCACCCATGCTTGGGGATGAAATGGGCCAAACAGAAAAGGAAAAAAAGTGTAGAAAGAGAGTTAATACAAAGATATATTTTGTTAGGAATCCAATATACAATTTGGAGCCCTCCCAAAATGTAGTTAACGTCAGACATGGCATTTGTTTGCACCCTTATTTTTACCCCGCCCACACAGGATATTGGCACCATCTCGTAAATCTTTTACTAATAACCGTTAAACCAACTGTTGACCCAGTAAGTCCCTATTCTGTGTGAAACATTGTGCTAGCTGCTAAACGAGATAGGGTGATATAAAATTCTACGCTTGCCTTCAAAATTTTATCGTCTAGCTGTCGCAACAAGAGACTACCAGGCGGTACCGGGGGTCTTTGGGAGGTTTCAAAACGACTTTAAGTACTGAAAAATTCAAAAGGAGAAGGTAAGCATTGAGCTAAGGATCTGAAAAATTGGGCTTTATTGTGTCTTTGCCATTTCCTTGATATGTGACCTTGAGCAATTCATTTCTCTTCAGGTCTCTCTGTTTATCTCCCTGCCCCACCGCTCCCCGACCCCCAACCACACACACACACAAAGAAGGAAAAAAGAAGACGACATTCTAGATTTTTTAAATGTAAGAATAATGAGCTCTGTTGTGCTGCCCACAGTGAAGTCTACAGCTAGCTATGGCCCACTGAGCTGCCCTTCATTTTCACATACTAAGAAATCAAGTACTAAATTTCTCCAATTCAGTAGCGTCAGGTCTTAGAACAATCTTCCTATCCTGGTGCTGTTCAAAAAAATAAAATAAAATAAAATAAAATCCTGCACCGAATAGTGCATCTTTCAGCGGTTATTGTGACTCAGAAAAAGCTTAAAATACATTCTTGTCACCGTCAACTGGAGAGAAATGCTTTTTTTTTTTTAAACCTTCGAATGTATATGTGAAGAGGGAAGAAATTCTGCGTATTAGAGGAAACACGGTGAATAATTAATTATTTAGTATCTCTAAGGCTATACAGTATATCCCAAAACTCTACTAAAGTACAATTCCCTCTGGCTGAGGTGACCCGTTAAACCATTATGCAAGTAGGAGGGCAGCGAGGGGAGCCCAATACATGACCAGGAGAGCGGGAAGAGGCTCACAGAGGTGATACACTGCAAAACATTTGCCAATTCACAAAATTGTCCAGAGCCATACCTAGGGAAAACCTTCCGAAACCCTCAGACTCAAAAGCCTAAGTTCATAGGCTTCCAGGCATTCTATTGATTCACACTTGTGTCCTTCAACAGGTAGCGCCAATTACAACCACTAAAGCTTTGCCGCCTAGCATACTGGTCAATACCCCTGTCAATCAAATACTTCAGCTACCTTTCCAAATTCTCCCCTCCCCCTTTTATGGACTTTTCCCTTCGGCCTATCCCCAAATTTCTTCCGCGTTTTGCAACCTGGAACTTGGTCCTATCGAGCCTAGGATTGGAGGGGAAGCTGCTCCCGCCCTTTGATGTCCGGGCGCTCTCCGCCCCCTTCACGGTTCCAGGCTCCCTGGGCAGGAGGGGGCGGGAGGCCGAGGGGGCGGTTTGGAGGCGGGGCTTGCCTCCCACGGCGGGAGGGCGGAGCCTGTGGTGGAGCCTGTGGTGGAGCTTGTCTGCTGTGTTAGGACCTCGGAGAGCGCCGGGCGCCGCCACCAAACGGACTGGAGAAGCGTCCGGAGCGACGCCTGCGAGCCCGCCTCCCTCTGCACCCTGAGCTTCCCCGGCTGACAGGCTGCTAGCGGCGTCTGAGGAAGGTGCTTATGTCTGGAGTCAGATAGTCATCCTTCTGGGACGCGGACGCCGCGGGACAGCCGCGGCTCCCTCACACCTGTGTGTGCGCCTGTGAGCGTGAGCGCCCGCGCGTGATGTCTGCGTGGCGGTGTCTGTGTGTTCGCGCGTCCGCGGGAGAGAGCCCAGCGCCTAGGCGCTCGGCCCGGGGAGGGACCGCGGGAGCTGCAGCTCTGCGCGCTCAGCCGGCAGGAGCGGGACTCAGGCCGCAGCCGTCGCCGCCACTGCTTCACGTCCCGCAAGAGCCACTGCTGTGCTGCGGGAAGAGCAGACTGGCGGGCTATCGCGGCGGCTGCGGCGGCAGAGCGGGGCGGGAGGGGGCCGGAGCCGGGGGAAGGGGAGGAGGGGTAGCGGAGGGAGAGGCGGAGGGAGAAGCGGGGGCAGCTGGCGCCGCCGCTCGGCCCTCCCACTAGCTGTTGCTGTAGGTCACCCGCAGATGCTTTGGGGTCCGGGTTGTTGGAGGTGGGGAATGGAAAATGTGCCCCCTCCATTTCCTATTGAGAAGAAGAGAGCTGTGACGACGATGGGGGGTCAGCCAGGAAGGTGGTGGTACCGCCCCCCCACCATCATTTTTCTGAACGTAAAATATTCTGAGCTGAACCTTAGTTGGAAAGCCCGCCCTTAAGAGGGAGACAGTCTTGGTCTGTTGGATTGTGGTTTGATTGTATAATAATGATGATACAATGCTAATGACGACGATGACACTGCCTTTTATTTTTACCCCACTGCTGATAAAGCGTAGCCACAGCTGGCGATAAAGCCCTTGAAAATTTGATGTATGAGGAGAATGCACTGTTGTTTTCCGAGTCGTGTGTTTTTTCTTAGATATGCTTTTAGAATTAAAATTTGACAATATGTAGCCCCCCCCCCCCATCTGTCTCTCTTTAGTCTTTTATAGCCAACGCTAGTAAAATGGGGACTGGCTACTGCCTTGGCTAATGAAGAACTAAACACTTTTACCTGGGAATAATTCCATGTGTTAAGTCATCCTTTCCTTTGAATTTCTCAACAGTTTTTAAAATGAAGAAGTTTAATTTCCGAAAAGTTTTGGATGGCTTAACTGCGTCCTCCCCTGGCAGTGGTGGCGGCAGTGGCAGTAACAGTGGTGGTGGGGCTGGAAGTGGTTCCATGCACTCAGGAGGGACTGCAGGGGTTCCCAGAGAGGAGATACAGGAAACCCTGACTTCAGAGTATTTCCAGATCTGCAAGGTAAGCTTTGAATTGGTTTAAAGCCTATTATGTCTTTATTTTACTGTTGTGAAGAAAGAAGTGTTCACACACACACATACACACTCACACTCACACTCATACTCAGGACTGAAATTGTTGAGATGCCAGCATCAGTGAGTCTGGTGCAGAGAACTCTGTGGATAGGTCAGTTTGAATTAATGGGGATATTCCAGCATCAACTTAAAAAGCAATGGTAATGTATAGGGGAAATAGGCAAACATAAAAAGTAGAATTTGCAGATAATGTTAAGGCTCAATAGTGGAGAACATTTTTAATGTAATATTTATGTATAAATCATAAATTGAAGGAGAAAAATCATCACTCTGGTTAATCCTGTGATGTCATTCAGATAAACTAAGTCTTATTTTATTTCACTGTTCAGCTATTAAGATGTTGTTAGAATCAACTAGGTAATGCTAGGTGAATATATCCGTTTTAAAAGATCTAATGGCTTGTTTTAAAATCATTGTTTAAGTTCTGAATAAAAACACTTCCAGAGTCTTAAACTCTAAACAGACAAACAAACAAATGCCTTGGGCTTAATAACTAAGAACTTTTAATGCTCATAAGAACTCAAAAATAGCCTGTGTTCTGGTTTAGTGGGGAGCCATTTTAGGTAATTATACTTTAATGTTGAACTTCTAATGAGCAAGCAAAAGACAGTTTCTGATGGGGAGAGATTAGAACTTACAAAATAAGCATTATGTTAGAGGTATTCTTATTCTTATGTTTTCTGAAATAAAATGATTTGTAATTTTTATTGTCCTTTTTTATGGTGTCCTAGGAATGTGCTTTTGGCCTGGCATGTGTAATAAAAAAGCTATTAAGTCATTCATATGCTATACATAAATATATTTTTTTATAAATGCATTCTAATGCATGTGAAGAAACAGGAAATTTTTGAAATCACAGAAATTAAGTATTAAATTTTTTCACATTTCAGGTTTTTTTAATTATTAAAATTGGTTTTGTAGTAAACAAATTATGTATAATAAAGTAAGTTTTAATTACTGCATTAGTCTCCATTCCCAGTAGCACTATTATAAAAACATTAACTCTCTGGTTATTAAAATGTGGTAAAATAGTTTATGTAAAAGTGAGTTTATTTATAATTAGGTTACATAAATAGATTTAATTATAACCTACCCTGTGAGATTTGTATACAATACAGTTTTATATTAAAATATTATACCGCTTTGTCCTCAATTCAAAATAATAGATATTTTGTCAGATTAGGGAGGGATAGTGATCATGAGATAAATATGTAAAAGGGTCCTGGGGATCAAATTTGGACTGCTAGGCAAGGGAATTATGCCCTGATTCTCTAATTTTTGATGTATTACTATTTCCATTTCAAGATTCTGAAAAAAATTTAAAATTCTCTCAGTTCATGAATGTGGTAGTGATGAAAGAGTCTTTTAATAGATGTAAAATTGATATAGAAAAGGTAGACTTCTGAAACCAAGTGGCATTGGGCTGTTGAGGTTATAAAGCTGGTAGAGAAGTTTTTAAATAAAAATATTCAGAAGAAATGAGTGAATGAAAGAGGGGAAATTCGATTATAGTCACCTTCCTATTTATTCAGACAAGAGATAGTCATGGTATAGTAGGAAGAACCTTGGAATCAGAAAATTTGTATTTTATTTAAAGCTCTACCACTTGCCAGCCATATAATCTTGGCAAAGACCTTTACCTGCCTTGAGACTAGATTTTCTCATCTGTAGTATAATAATAAGTATTTTTACCCTTCTTTCCTAAGTTGGTTATCAAGAAGATGAAACAAGAAAATTAGGTGAAGGCAATGTATAAATTGGAAAAGGCAATAAAATGTACATTTATACTGTAAAAGTTTTAAAATCACCTTGTCCATGGTGGAATGATTATTACTAGTGGGTTATGATAACATTAGGTAACAATTTTCAAAGAAATTATAGGGATAGCTATATAAACTGAGCACTAATAGTATTGAAATCTTACTGAATGAGGAAAGTACTATGACATCTTTGAATAGGAATATAGTTAATTTTAATGAGTGGTTATATGATTATGCTTTATATTACCAGGACTATAATAAAATATATAAAAATGGATGAAGAAAATTCCAAAATTAGAACTGTTAATAAAATGGGAACTTCTTTTGGGCTCATTGATTAAGTAAAGAACATTCTATTCTAAGTACTAAGAAGTTGGCACCTTCTAGATACTTGTACATTTTCAACATGGTCAAAATTAAGTTATTAATTTGAAAACCATCCTTCCCTCTATTATCTGAATAGTCATTAAATTCTGTCTATTCTGTTTCACCATCTCCGCTGCTTGTCATTCCATCATATTTTCTTGCCTGGCCTCTTGAAATTACTTCCTAACTGATCTACTTACCTCTTGTTTTACCCTAGTCCAATTAATTTTTGTTGTTATAATGATTATTTCTGAATTATAATGTTAATTATGTCATTCCCTGATAAAAATTCTGTTTTGGTTTTTCTAGAGCAGTGATGCTCCACAAACAAGTCTTATATGAAACTTCAGTAAATAACATTTATTAAATAAATATGGTAGTTAATTGGCATATATTTTGAAGTAAATAATAATATATAACCTCTATAGGTATATACTTATATATTATTATTATTATTATTGTTATTGGTTCTTGTGCAATATTATCCATAGGCAGGTAGTAAGACATTTGTTAGCCTTAAAAAAGTAAATGTATAAAGCTACTGCTTTTATGATCAGTGATACATCTATCTTTTAAGAAGTTAAAAAACACAGAAATGGTAGAAGAAATTTTGGTTCAAGGTCAGCAGACACCCCAAACAGGTTAATGCATTGGTTTACTATAATCTGTTTTAAGTTCAGTATGTATGCATTTAAATGTCTGTGTTATTCAGATATTTGTGAAATGCATGAACTGCCTTTTATGAATTTGAATTCTATGAAACAATTTGAAACCACTGCTTTATACAATAAAATTCAAAGTAGTTAACTTCATCTGTATGTAGTTCCCTTCAGAAGGGGCCCCTGTTTACCTATCCATCCTCATTTCCTTGATTCCCTAAGCATATTGTATTCCCTGAAAGCACCATATTTTCTCATATCTCAATGCCTTTTCTCAGTGTGTTGCTTCTGTCTAGAACCTCTCTTCCAGCTTTAGTATAATTGGAGAATCCCAGCTACCCTTTACATCAGAGTTCAAGCACCGCCTCCATGAAACCAGCTGAGACCACTACTTTCCTTATCTACCTGCCCCAGACAGAGCTTTCTCCCTCTTCTCTGTTTTCCTATGGCATCCGGCATACACCTTTAGAGTAAATGTAGCACCTTGTTATGATTAAAAATTTTATTTCTGTTACTGTCGTTATGCTATAAACTCTTTGAGAGGCAAATATATTTTGTTTCCTTATCACTGTTAGGTGCTTATTACCCAGCAGGCCTGTGGTGCTCAACTCTCTGTCTAAAAGAAAGACTTCTAGCTCCACCTCTGTTTTAGAGAATCAAAATCTCTAGGGATGGGGCCTAGGCACTTGTGTATTTTAAAGAGGCCTCACAAAAGTTCTGATGTACAGTCAGTATTGAGAACCATTATAGTAAACACTTGATAAATTTTATGAATGAAGCAGCATATGTACATGGTTGGTTGATTAATTTAAAATAAATTAATGCAGATGATAATTACTAATTATATATAATATACATATATACATTCATTCCTATAGTTAACTAACTCACACCTAATTAGGCTGGGAGCATGCGAATGTGAGAGTATTGTAGCTAGAGAGTTGGCTAGTTCAAGATTTCAGTGCCATCGGTATCAATCTATGTCTTACAAAGAGAATGGAGCATTTCTTAATCTAGCAAATTGGTTAAATTAAAATCACAGAGCTTCATCTGTTAGATATCTCATTTGACCTTCATAACAATCCTGTAAGGAAGGCAAGAAAAGTGTTAATATTTTTATTTTACTGACAAGACATCTGAGGCCAGAGAATTAAAATGGTATCCTTTAATTCTCCAAGTTTAGGTCTCCAAGTTAGTTGGTAAGAGACATAGCTAAGTTTAACATACTGTTCTTTGATTCTCAAATCCAGTACTTTTTTTGATTCATCTTTCGTATTCAACAAGGCAACATGGTAAATTCCTCAGTAAACACAGAAACTATGAGAAGATAAAGACTGTTTTGTTAACTCTTCCTTTAAAATACATCCAAATATAACCATATCCCTTCACTTCCACCACATCTCTTGCTTAGACTACTACTCTAAGTATTTTCCCTGGTTGGTTTTCACTCAGGCCACACCACAGTCTCTTCTCATAGTAGATAGAAAAATCCTTTTAAAATTTACATCATATCATGCAGTGTTTGCTCAGGACTCTCATGGCTTTTCATTTCTCTTAAAAATAAAACCATAAGTCCTATTGTGTCTTCTAAAACTCTTAATATTTGGCTACTGACAAGACATCACTTTTTACTCTTTCTGTTACTTACTCTACCAACTACGTTACTACTTCTCAGACATGATTCCTGCCTCAAGGCATCTGTATTTGCTCCTTCCTTTATATGGAGCACTCCCTCTGCCCCATGATTATATTACTTGTTCCCTTGGCATCATTCAGTTCTTTTTTTTCTTTAAGATTTTATTTACTTTTAGAGAAGGGGGAAGAGAGGGAGAAAGAGAAGGAGAGAAACACTGATCAGTTGCCTCTAGCTCATCCCCAACCAGGGACCTGGCCCGCAACCCTGGCCTGTGCTCTGACCAAGAATTTAACCAGTGAACTTTTGGTTTGCAAGATGATGCCTACCCCTGAGCCATACCGGTTAGGGCATCATTCAGGTCTTAATTCAGCTTATAACCTCTCAGAGAGACCTTTATTGATCACCGTTCACTCCCTTTATTGTCAACCCTCATCCTGATAACTTTTTTCTTGATAGCACTACCTGATATTAAATTATATATATATTTATTTGCTTCTCCTATAATAATGTAATTCCATGAGGAGAGTGCTCCATTTTGTTTACAACTGTCTCACCAATTTATAGAGCAGTGCTTGCCACATAGAAGGCAGTCAAATATTTGTTGAATGAATGAATTAGTAAATGAGAACAAGGAAACTGTTAAAGCAGCGATTTTCAACTGGTGTGCTACAAGAATTTTTAAAACATGCAGTACCTGATTGTTTAGTTAGGGGTACTGTCCTCTTTTCCCTTAGATTGCCAAATTAAAAAATACATGACAACAACCGCCACAACAATAGCCATCCCGTGTGAATGAATCAAAATTATACCTATTTTCTGTGAGATTGGCAAAAAATGTAATATACTTTTGTTGTGCTGCAGAATTTTGGTAATTGGTTTATGTGTGCCATAAGATGAAAAAGGTTGAAAGTCACTGATGTAGTGATATGTTCAGAACAAACTAGATATTATTTTGAATGACCTTTTGAAAATGCTTTTATTAAATACATTTTATATTACATTAAAGCAAGGAGCCATTCAGTGAGAGTGTCACCACTTTAGGAATGTGGTATAGAAGTTTCAAAGAGATATGGAAAAGGAGATCATAGAAAGATTTATTTATATTTAATTTTTTCTGAGGAAGGTATTAGAAACATTCTTGTTTTTCAATGATCTTTTTAGGGGAACAATTCAGAAGTATTAGATGGACAGTGACAAACATATAGGATATTCTAGGAATGTTCTAGACCTAACTGACAAAATAGACAAAAGTAAATATATCACCAGGACCAGATGGCACAACCCCTAAAGTTTTTAATAAACTCTTAAATTAGGCAGTTCAGTATTCATCAATACTTTTAAACTGTTTTTTTTGTTGTTGCAAATGTTTGTAGTGTTGGTGCCAACATTTAGATAACTAGTGTAATGTCTTCAGGGAGATGAATTTGTAATCATGATCTCATACCAGCCATAATATCAGATATTGCCAGATAAATATGGATAAAATCAGAAACATTGGTGTGGACTGTGAAGAGTTGGGCTTTCCAGGACTCTGGAAAGATGAAAGGATAATTAAATACCTAGAGATCCTTGACTATTATCTCTTCAGGTTTTTTATTGTCTCCACATTCTTCGAATTTTACATTATTTTACTTGGGGGTTTCTGTAAATGAAATTGGCACAAGACAATGAACACAATTCCTCATTTCCTCAATTTTCATTCATTAAAAGAACTATACAAGATTCCCAGAGATGGGTGGACTTGTCTCATTCTATATTTATAAACTGGTAGAGTAAAAGGCAGTACAGTTGACACCGCAGGATAACTTACTATGGGTAAAGCATTAATAATGACTTTATGCTCCTTTTACTAAAATGAACTGTAAAGGAAGGGCATCTTTAGTAATAATAATGGATGTACACCAAGAAATTAAGTTACCTAGTTATGATTGAGATGTTAATAAATTTAAGAACCACAGAGAATTTAAAAATATATATATATACACATATATATTTTTTAGAACTAAAAATCAAAGCCAAATTATTCAGCACTCTAGACTCTCTACTTTGCTTATCCTAGGGTACAGGGGCAGATGAGTAACAGATTATGGACTTGTAGGAAGTACGTTTATAATATTTTTAAGTTACCATAGAGAACAATCACATTTTCTTATAAAAGGTTCTTTGATGCTAGTATATTGTCAGCAAATTGGGTTATTAGTTTTATTTAATAAGGTGGTTCTTATGTTCTTAAAAACAAACAGTGCTGTCATACTTTATGTCTCAGTATAGAGCTAATTTAAAACCTTGCATAATTTCCAAATTTATCTGCAGGATTATTTAAACCAAATTCCTGTTTTTTTTGAAGTTTAGTACCTTTCCCTGCCTTCACTTGAAGATGTGCCTGCAAAAAATCATAGGGTTAAGTTCCATAGTTTACTTTTAATGATAGGATGATTGTATTGGTGTCCCACATTATAGTCTATAAATCATTTACATATTAGTTTAATAGCAATAATTTTGTATTCATTAAAGATTTCAGTTAGTAGCCCTACTTGTCAAATAATGATCTTTATTAAAGGTTTCAGTTATAATTTCAGTTATATTTTTGGTATAGTTAAGTCTTTGAGCCCCTTCTTTTTATCTCCTAAGCAAGAAATGCCTCTAAAATTCAGTTTTGATTAAATATTCATTTCTATTTCCTTTTATTTTTGGTTTTTCACTCTTTTATATTTTAACTTTTTTCAATCTAAACAGAATTTGTCTTGGTGTACAGTGTGGTTCTAAAATGATTTTTTTTCAAGTGGCCAATTAGTTTTATCATACCATTTATTAACTGATACTTTTTCTACTGGTTGTGATACTCCTTTGTCATATATGAACTTTTGTTGTGTGCTAGGATTTATACCTGGGTTAACAATGTTCTCCCATCTTTCTGCCTATTCTTATGCCAATATCATAATGATATAATTTTCAGGTTAAAAAGACTGGTCAAAATAATGCATAGGGAGGGTTTTGAAATATTTGAAAGAAAATGCAGTGCTTGTGCTCCTCAACCAAATACTGCAAAAGTTGGGTTTATCGTAACAAGGGAGATTATGTACCACAACAAGGGAGATACGCATCACACACAACAAGGGAGGTGAGACATCTCAGTGAGGATGTTAGGAAGGGGCTTGTTACAGGACTTGGGTTTGTGTCAGGTGATGTTAGGGAAGTTCACAGAAGCATAATTGACTGTTGTCAGAAAGTAGGGGACAGTTCCATCATTTTGTAAGCTAAGAATATTTATCTAGGAGGCAAGAGGAACAGCATGGACTAAAGCTATAATTACTAAAGAAGCAGAGATATATTAGTTGGATTTAATCATTAGTGTGGTTTATGCAACGTTCTTATATTTATCAGTACTCAGACATGATCCTGAAGTGCTTTTGTTTTTGTCTTGTTTCATCATGGTTATAGGGGGTCTTTGTTTGAAGACTTTTTGTAAAATTGTTCATGTTCTGTCGGAGAACACCATGGCCTAACTGTTAGTGTCAGGCAAGCTCAAGCTAGTAACTGTTAGGGGCTATTTTTTCCTCTTTTAGCAGTTTATTACTTTTAAAGCGGCTTTGTCGCTAAACTTGCTACAATATGTTGCTAAACAAGCCTGCTTTAATACCTACATAAGAGAAATTTTTCTTGCTGATCAACAGCCAACAATTCATAATGGTTGATTTAAATTTGGGATATTATTATTCAAAACGACTTGAAATTGTTATATAATTACATATAATATATAATTTACAACTGCTATTGTTTAGTAAAATGATCTGCTTGAAATAATATATTTGGAAACAACTATACTAAGTATAAAAATTTTTTGTGCTAATTTTATTTGTACTGTTTCTCCATGTAGTCACAATTTATATTTTCTTCTTTTTGAGAAAATATACAGATTTTATTTCCTCCACATAATATTCTCTAGCAGGCAGCTATAACTCTGGCAGGTAAACAGAAGATTTAAAGTAACTTGTTTTTCTGAGAGTTTAACCCAACAAATGAATTTGGTATTTTTGTGTGAATATACAAAATTTCATTTGCTGCAGAAATAAAACTATTTTTCAAAAATGAAATTATAGATAAAACTAATTTTCAAAAAATCTTATAGAAAACTCTATTGTCTTTGTATTAGTCTGAGTGATGCAAGCTGCTTGTATATAATATTCTGATTTTTTTTTACCTGAACCATGTGACATCAGCTAAACCAGTTATTTTAATTAAGCTCCAGTAGAGAAATTATTATCTGGTGTGCATACCTGCAAATATTTTTACAATGCTGAAGTAGTCTGACTTCTATTTTCTAATCCTTTTTCATCACTCCTGTACTGGCAAACATAGATTATTTAATACAAGAAAAGTATGGGAGGTGAAATAATATCCTTAGCAAATGTGTATCTTGAGGAGGACATTGTATATGGTAGTAGGCCAGGCTGTTGAATGAATCATACTAAGAAACTTAACTGAGTCTGGAGGAGATTCAGGGAGTGAGGGCATAGGGCATAGTCACTGAAGACAATTTCATTATATGTTGTATTTGCTTGCTTTAGTGAGATCAAATATAGGCAGAGATTAAAATTCAAGATGAAAGCTACAGAACCTGGAAGAATGGAGGCAAGGCTGATGCAGGAGAAACTACGATTTGGCAATAATCCAGACACTCAGGTTGATCATGAGGAACCAGAATAAAAGAACATTGGGGGACCAAGAACATTGAGTTAGCAACAAAGCTAACTCAATACTAAGCTTCTATTGGCCAAGTTTTCCTTAATCCTCTTAATACAATGAAAAGATTACTTTTATTTTTTAATTTTATTTTTTAAATTAAATTTATTGCTGTGACAATGGTTAATAAGATTATGCAGGTTGCAAGTGTACAATTGTACGATATATCAATATCTGCATATTGCATTGTGCACTCACCACCTGAAGCCAAATCTTCTGCCACCATATATTTGATTCTCTTTATCCTTTACTGTCCCAACCCCCTTCCCTCTGGTAACCATCATCCTGTTGTCTGTGTCAATGAATTTGTTCATTTTTCTTGTTTCTTCATGTGTTGTTTTCAATTTTTCCTTTTTATTTAATTTATTGGGGTGATACTGGTTAACAAAATTATATAGGTTTCAGGTGCACAATTTTAGCACATATCGTCTGTACACTGTATGGTGTAGTCACTACACCAAGTCAAGTCTCTGTCCAACACCATTTATCCCCCTATACCCTCCTCCACCTCCCCCAACCCTAATTCTTCCCAGCAATCACTGCACTGTTGTTTGTGTCCACGAGTTCTTTCCCTTATTTTTCTCTTTCACTCAGTCCCTTAACCCCTCTAAGTCACACCCCCACAGCTGTCAGCCTGCTCTCTAAGAGTCAGTCTGTCTTTCGCTTGTTAATTCATTTTGTTCATTAGATCCCACATATGAGTGAAATCACATGGTACATGCCTTTCTCTGACTGGCTTGTTAGCATAATGTTCTTTGAGTCCATCCATGCTCTCACAAAGGATAAAATTCCCTTCTTTTTTATGGCTGAGTAGTATTCCATTGTGTAAATGTACCACAGGTTTCTTATCCACTCATCTACTGATGGGACACTTAGGCTGCTTCTAAATCTTGGCCATTGTAAATAACGCTGCAAAGATCATAGGGGTGCATAGATTCTTTTGAATTAGTGTTTTGAGTTTCTTCAGGTAATTCCTAGAAGAGGAATTTCTGGGTCATAAGGCAGTTCCATTTTTATGCTGTGATTATACCCTAAGAATCCTGAAACACCAATTCAAAAGAACCTCTGTGCCCCAGTGTTCATAGTAGCACAATTTACAATAGCCAAGAACTGGAAGCAACCTAAGTGCCCAACAGTAAATGAGTGGATCAAACAATTGTGGTACATTTACACAGTGGAATACTACGCAGCAGAAAGGAAGAAGGATCTATTACCCTTCGCAACAGCATGGATGAAACTGGAGAGCATTATGCTAAGTGAAATAAGGCAGGCAGCGAAAGACAGATACAATATGATCTCACCTGTCAGTGGAACCTAATCAACAAAATAAACAAGCAAGCAAAATATAACCAGCAACACTGAAATAAAAAACAAACTGACAATAACCAGAGGGGAGGAGAGAGGGGGATAACAGGGGAAAAGGAGGGGAAGGGTCAGCAAGGAGCACACATAAAGGACCCATCAACAAAGCCAAATGGGGGAAGATTGAGGGTGGGAGGTGCGGGTGGGTGGGGCTGGGGAATGTAGTGGCAGGAAAACGTTGACAAAAACAAAGAAAAAAAAAGAAAGTAGTCAGGGGAGGCTGGGAGCAGTGTGGGAAATTAAGAAGCCAAAGAACTGGTGTGTGTAGCCCATGGACATAGGCTAAGAGGTGTGGGGATGATAGGATGGGGTGCAGGGTGGAGGGGATAAAGGGAGGAAGAATAGGACAGCTATAATAGCATACTCAATAAAATATACAAAAAAAACCCCCATAAAATAAGGCAGTTCTATTTTTAATTTTTTGAGGTATCTCCATAGTGGATATGTATGTTTTTCTCTTGGAAATTTAAATTGTCTTCTTACATGATAAAAGGTATTAAGAAGTGTTATGGAATAGAAAGTCATTTAAAGCCATTTACCTGTGTTTAACTGAACATTTTCACTTAGGTGACCAATGCCAAATTTTGTGAACAATATTAAAGCTTATATGATTTATGTGTGTAACTATGTGACCTTTTTAATAGAATATCACTTAATATCCTACAACTAGTGCTCCAAAGAATATACTTTGGAAATAATGATTCAGTGTATTTTACCCATAACTAACTTCTTTATGCAATACATTAAGAAATATATGAATACATAAATTAAGTTCAGGAATATTCTGGCTTAAGCATATGGGGTGCAGATTGAAGACTTCCAAATCTCGGATAAACCATTGAATCCCTTGGACATAATTTGAAATCCTCACAATACTTTAGACCTGGAAGAGAATTTAGAGATAATCAAATCAAATGTATCACTTTTATAGATAGAAATCAAGCCAAAGACATTAAGATTACCTTAAGGTTAGATAATTTTAACTAATGTTATGTTTTTCTCAGGTTTTTGCAAATAAAAATAACCCATTTTATGTTCTCCAATTAGAGATATAGCTTGAACTCTATGTTAATAAGTATCTCATAATGTTTAATTCAACAACAATATGTTTCCACATCCCATCAATGTCCTTCTGTTAATGTTAATCTCCTAAATGTCAATTATATGCAAGTAAGCCTTTAATATGTCTCTGCCTTTAACAAGCTGTTTTATAAAACTGTACTTTAATTATGTAATTTTTTTTGTATTCAGCAAAATTTATTTTGGAATAACTGTTATTATTTAATTTTTTAAGTAAAAACCCCTCTGACATGTTTTTCAAAACTTTGTTGACAGTATAAAGAATTACTTTCTTCATTTAAAATTATATGATGGTATGATAATGTACTTACCTCATCACATTGATAAAATACCTGCTCCATATATATTGTATGTCATTGTCTAGAGTATAAAATGTCAGATTTCAAAGGAGAAAAATTTTGATTTAGAAATGTTAACTAGACACCTACTTTTTGAAAGCTTGTGTCAAGTATGCTGTTTACTTTCAGTGGGTGGTTCAGGTAAAGGGCATTAAAAATGCCTTTTGAGATGTTGGAACTTAAGTGAAAGAGGAAAACTAAGTTGAAAGTTATTATTGCTAGGTAAACTATGTAAAAGTAAGCCAGTTTAATATTCATTTCTCTGCTTTCTACCTTACCTTTCATAGTAAATTAGCAACTGATAATTGCTTTGCAAACAACTTAATTATTACTTGGTTTTTATATTTGGAATTGGCCCTGAAAGGCAAACTAGATAGTCTTCTTCTCTTAGTTTTCTTAACAGAAGAAGTAAATAGAGTTTAAGACATAGGAATTAAAATTCAGTTGATATTTGGTAAATGAACTCTACTGCATTTTATGAGCTAGAAATAGTAAGAGAAATTTATGGGTAAACCCAGTCAGCCCATTAGGGCTTTGGGTGAGGTATTTGGCTGGCATTGTATTTTGGGGAAATCTGTTTGAACTCTTAATGTAAGTTTTAACTGTTGTCTTGAAATGATTCTTACTTGTTTCTGTATTTAAGGCAGTGCTCAAAAAGTGATGAGGGAATATGAGAGGGTTTCTGTTTTAGATGAAGGCGATCTTGGTTACTATATGAAGCACTATATCATAATAGGAACCGCTATGGTGTATATTATGCTAATTTACAAAGTAATTTGGGTGAGTTTTAGTTGTTAGTGGTGTTGCTAAACCCACAGTTGCTAACCTAAACTGAACTGTGCCGCCTCCAGTTTTAGCTTCTGTTAGCACTGAGTTAAAACAATTTCTAAAAGCAAAACCCCTATAATAAACTGTAAAACACTGATAAAATAACATTGAGAAAAGTATATATTAGGGGAAAAAACACCCTGTTATGGGAATACCCCTTTCTACAATATCCTTCCTACCCCTACTTACTCGAAAATACGATATACATTTGATGTTTTCCTTATGAAAGCCAATATTAATTAGAAGCTCAGTGAATCTTATCTATATGGTATAGCATTGAACAGCTATTTATAGTGAGGTTTTTGAAGTTTCTTTTATTTGTTAAATATATTTTAATTTTATTTCTTATTTCTCTAAAGGACAGTACTAATCTGACTAGCAGAATGGTCTGTATTCCAGAGGGCCCTTGAAATAGATAAAGAAATTGGAAGACAGGGAAAGCCTATTTACCCTCTGATGCACCCTTTTGGCCAACTGAACATTATTTAACCAAAAATTATATGGAAAATTTTAAGCATGTAAAAAATAAAGAGTAGTATAAAAAATTATAGGTAAGCCATCACCCAGTTTTAATAATTATCACATTTTGCTGTTCTTATTTCATCTATTTCTTCCCCATTTCTTCAAGTATATGTGTTTTTTCAGAGTATTTTATTAACTTTATTATGAAATAACTTCAGACTTATAGGAAACTTGAAAAAGCAGTAGGGAATTCCACATAGCTTCATCCCAATTCCACAAATAATTATTTTCGCACATTTGAGTTACTGTTCCTCCTCATTATCTGACCTGTTTAAAAGTTATAGACATGATATCTCTTGCCCCTAAAGGTTTTATTTCCTTGAAATAGTGCTTTCTTTTTTTTTTTCTTTAACAAAACCACAGTTAAGTTATCAAATTCAGGACATTTACAATGGTATAATATTATTATCTAATCCATGGACTTCATCCAAATTTTGCAAGTTGTCTCACTAATGTTCTTCACAGCAAAATAAATTTTTTTTTCTGAGAATGCAATTCAAGATCACATGTTATATTTAGCTGTCATGTCTTTTTAGGGTTCTTTAAAATAGGACAATTACTCAGCCTTTTTTTGAATTCTGTCATCTTGATATTTTTGAAGAGTATTGGTCAATTATTATGTAGGAACAATTTGGGTTTACTAGTAATTTAAACTAAGTTATATATATTTATTACTTCACTTGAAAAATACTTAATTATATATCTCTAATGCCCTGGCTGGTGTAGCTTAGTTGGTTGGAGCATTGTCGCATAGGCCAAAGGGTCATGGGTTTGATTCCCAGTTAGGGCACATACCCAGGTTGCTGGTGCGATGCCCAGTTGGGGTGCGTACAGGAAGGCAACCAACCGATGTTTCTCTCTTACATTGCTGTTTCTCCCCCTCTCTCTGTCTCTCCCTTCTTCTCTCCCTAAAAGCAATGAAAAAAATGTCCTTGGGTAAGGAGATATATATAATAAATCATGTAAGGATTTAAAAGAAACAACTGGAGTGCTATTATCACTCAGCAAAAATAATAAAAATTCCTTAATATTATTTAATGTTTAATCCTTATTATTTAACATCTCATATCTCTTTCTCCCTCCTTTCCCCTCTGTCTAAAAATAAAATAAAGATTTTAAAATAAATAAATAAACGTACTGGAAAAACTGGATAGCCACATGCAAAATAATGAAATCAGACCCTTCTCTTACATCATACACAAAATGAATGATGCTTGAATGATGATGCAAAGGTATCCATTCTATTTCTTTGCATATGTCCCTTAAATTTTTAAAATTATAATATTTCCTCTTTTTCCCCCCATGCTATTGATAGTTGAAGAAACTAGGTAATTTGTTTTATAGAATTTCCTACATTCTGTATTTAGCTAATAGCTTTTAACTTAATGCTTTTTAAAATAGAGGACAGTGGCTTAAAAAGGAAATAACGGTACAGATCACCTGTTCTCCTTGATAAATAGCCTTGTCTCCAGGACATGTTATTTTCATGATTGAGGCATTCTTCTTTACAATCGTGATAATGTTGAAGATTCTTGAATCCTGATTTGGCTTTGCTCTTCAGTGTTTGCCAAAAGTATTTACTCTAGAGTCTGGCAAAAGTACCAAGTCCAGTCTAAAAATATTGCTTGAACTAGCGTGATGATTACTATAACAATTTTAGTATATGATAATAATATAGTCTATAATTATAATTCTATTCCACTCCATCTAATACAGATGTGACCTTCTTTGTTCCTAGTCCTAAAGCTGTTATAAAAAATGAAAAATTATTTTTCATTAGCTTATTCTCCTAAGAATAATTTATATAGTAGCAGGGGCTAATTATTATTGATTCATCTGCTTTATCTTGCTACGGAAAGACAAGGGAATAAAGTAGAACATAAACAGGCTCAGCTCTCTCCTGTGTCTAGGATCAACTGGTAGGTTGGCTGGTGGCTGGATGACCTAGCATGGCCTCACTCACACATCAGTTGGTTTATGTTGGCTTTGATACCTTGGTTTTCCTCCCTATGGCTGCTTATCCTCTAGCAAGCTAGCTTGGGCTTAGATCACATGACGGTCTTGAGGTTTCCAAGTGTGTGTGTGTGTGTGTGTGTGTGTGTGTGCGCGCGCACGCGTGCGCGCTAGCTATATTTTCCTCATCCATTCATCCATTGGCAAACATTTAGGTTGTTTCCTTATCTTGGTTACTGTGAATAATGCTGTAGTGAACATTGGAATGCATGTAACTCTTTGTGTTAGTGATTTTATTTCCTTTGGATATACAGGTGGGGCAAGAATAGGTTTACAGTTGTTTATATGGAAAACAATACAATAATTAATACATGAAAACAGAAGAGTGAACTCTGTGGTTCACATACAACTGTAAATCTATTGGGTTTGCTAAAAAGTCCATTTAGTTTTTTTTCCATAAAATAAAAACACACTTTTCATTTTCACCAATAACTTTATTGATTTGGCAATTTTGAGTATGTCGGCTATCTCCCACGTGGTATAACGTTGATTGTTCTCAATTAATGTCTTGATTTGATTGCTGTCAACTTCAGTTGGTCTCCCTGACCATGGAGCATTGTCCAGTGAGAAATCTCCAGCAGGAAACTTTGCAAACCACTTTTGACATGTTCTATCAGTCACAGAACATTCTCCATGCACTGCACAAATCTTTTTTTGCATTTCAGTTGCATTTTTACCATTCTTGAAATAATAATGCATAATATGCCAAAAATGTTGTATATTTCCTTCCATCTTTAGTCTTAAAATGGCTACATAAAAATCCAGCAATTTTGATAAGTTTTTTTAAATGCCCACTGATATGGCAGCTGTCACAACACAATCTAACAAAATTGTTTTAAATGAAGTTAAAGGCAACTAAGTGCCAGCAGAGCCATTTTATGGGAAAAAAACAAATGATTTTTTTGGACAGTCCAGTACTTTTGCCCCACCCTGTATACCCAGAAGTGAGGTTGCAAGATTACATTGTAGTTCTGTTTTTAATTTTGGGAGGAACATTCATACTCTTTCTCATAATTGCTATATCAATTTACTTTTCCATCAACAGTGCACAAGGATTCCCTTTTCTCCACATACTCACCAGCACTTGTTATATTTTGACCTTTTGATGATAACCAACCTGACTGGTGTGAAGTAATACCTCATTGTGGTTTTGATTTTCATTTCCATGATTAGTGATAGTGAGTATCCTTTTATATACCTGTTGTTCCATTTGTATGTCTTCTTTGGGGGGAAAAAAAAGGTCTATTCAGGCTTTTTGCTTTTCTTAAAGCTAGGTTATTTTCTGTGCATGTGTGTGTGTTTTGCTGTTGAGTTTTTTTTTTTAAACGTGTTTTGGATATTAACCCCTTAACAGATAGATGGTTTGCAAATAGTTTCTCCCATTCCATAGGCTGCCTTTTCATTTTTTTTTATGGTTTCTTTGTAGCACAGATACTTTTTATTTTGATGTAGTCCCACTTGTTTATTTTTGCTTTTGTTGCCTGTGCTTTTGGTGTCAGTTCCAAAAAATCATTGCCAAGACCTGTGTGAAAGAGCCCTTTTTGTATATGTACTTCTAGGACTTTTATAGTTTCAGGTCTTATATTTAAGTCTTTAATCTGTTTTGAGTTGATTTTTGTGTATGATGTAAGAGAAGGGTCTGATTTCATTATTTTGCATGTGGCTATCCAGTTTTTCCAGTACGTTTATTTATTTATTTTAAAATCTTTATTTTATTTTTAGACAGAGGGGAAAGGAGGGAGAAAGAGAGAAAGAGAAACGTCAATGTGTGGTTGCCTCTCACATGCCCCCTACTGGGGACCTGGCCCACAACCCAGGCATGTGCCTTGACTGGAGAATAGAACCAGCGACCCCTTGATTTGCTGGCTAATGCTCAATCCACTGTGCTACACAAGCTGGGGCCCAATACATTTATTAAAGAGACTGATTATGCTTTCCCCTGTGAATATTCTTGGCACCTTTGTTGAAAATTTATTGTGTATGCATGGGTTTATCTCTGGCCTCTTTATTCTGTCCCATTGGTTTGTGGTTTGGGTGTTTGTTTTTATGTCACTACCATACTGTTTTGATTACTACATCTTTATAATATAGTTTTAAGTCAGGAAGTGTGATGACTCTAGCTTTGCTCCTCTTGCTCAAGATTGCTTTGGCTATTGCAGGTCTTTTGTGGTTCTATGTGAATTTTAGGATTTTTTTTCTCTTAATGTGAAAAATGTCATTGAAATTTTGATGGGGAATTAACTTGAATCTGTAGATCACTTTGTGTAGAGTGGACTTTGTAACAGTATCAATTCTTCCAATCCATGAACACAGGATATCTTTTTATTTATTTTTATTTTCTTTAATTTCTTTCATCAGTGTTTGTGAAAAATTGTAAGCCAATGTCCCTGATAAACATAGATGTAAAGATCCTCAATAAAATAGTAGCAAACTGAATTCAACAATACGTTAAAAGTCTTGTACACAATGATCAAGTTGGATTTACCCCTGGGATGCAAGGATGGTCCACATACACAAAGCAATAAATGATATACATCACATTAACAAAACAAAAGATAGAAATCATATGATCATTTCAGTAGATGCAGAAAAATCATTTGACAACATTCAGTATTTTTTCATGATAAAAACTGAACAAATTAGGTATGAAAGGAATGTACCTCAACATGATAAAAGCCATATTTGACAAGCCCACAGCTAACATCATATTAAATGATAAAAAACTAAAAGCTTTTCCTCCAAGATTAGAACAAGACAAGTGTGCCCACTCTTACCACTCCTATTATATTCCATAGTACTGGAAGTCCAAATCAGAAGAATTAGACAAGGTAAATAAATAAAAGTCATCCAGGTTGGAAGGGAAGAAGTACAAATTGTTTCTGTTTGCAGATGACATGACCTTATATGCAGAAAATGCTGAAAACTCTACTAAAAACTGCTAAAACTAATAAATACAGTGAAGTTTTAGAATATAAAAATCACCATATATGCAAAAACCACTTGCATTTCTATACACTAATGAGGAATTATCTGAAAAAAGGCATTAAGAAAATCTCATTTATAATAGCAATACTAAGAATAAAATAATTAGGAATAAATTTAACCAAGGAAGTGAAAGATCTGTACATCAAATACTTTCTTGAGGTTTCTTTTTCTTTGGCTTTCTGCAGCTACTACCCAGGGGATCAGGGATTAAGTATTACATTTAGGATTAGTGTTCTCCAACATGAAAAATACCTCCATTCATAGCTTCTATTTCAGTAGATAAGCTTGGTCTTCAGCTTCCAGCCCTCTCTTTAACTTTTTTTCCACTACTATGTCAACACCTCTCCCTCCTTTAGGAGAAAAAGCACTGCTATTCATTATGATTATTGTTGTTCAAGTACAGTTATCTCCATTTACACGTTACCACATACCCCTGTCCCACCCCCACCCCCACCTCCCACCCTCAATCCTTCCCCTCTTTGGCTTTGTCCCTGGGTACTTATACATGTTCCTTGACAACCCG
Source organism: Mormoops blainvillei (assembly GCA_004026545.1). Lineage (NCBI taxonomy): Eukaryota > Metazoa > Chordata > Mammalia > Chiroptera > Mormoopidae > Mormoops > Mormoops blainvillei. The sequence goes on along the minus strand of PVJD01003216.1, from coordinate 112,101 downwards.
TCCCCTTCTTTCCGCCGTTATCCTCCTCATCCCTTCTGATTACTGTCAGTTTGTTATTTATTTTGATGTCTCTGGCTCTATTTTACTTGCTTGTTTATTCTGTTGATTAGGTTCCACTTACAGGTGAGATCATATGGTATTTGTCTTTCACTGCCTGCCTCACTTCACTAAACATAATGCTCTCCAGTTTCATCCATGCTGTTGTGAAGGGTAGGAGCTCCTTCTTTCTTTCTACTGCATAGTATTCCACTGTGTAAATGTACCATAGTTTTTTGATCCACTCATTTACTGATGGGCACCTAGGTTGCTTCTGACAGTTGGCTATTGTAAATCGTGCTGCTATGAACATTGGGGCACACAGCTTCTACTGAATTGGTGTTTCAGGATTTTCGGGGTGTAATCTCAGCACTGGAATTGCTGGGTCAAAAGGCAGTTCCATTATTAGTTTTTTTTAGGAAATTACAAACTGTTCTCCACGGTGGCTGCACCAGTCTGCATTCCCACCAACAGAGTCCTAGGGTACCGTTTTCTCTACTACCTTGCCAGCACTTGTTTGTTGATTTGTTTATGATGGCTATTCTGACTGGTGAGAAGTGGTATCTCATTGTGGTTTTAATTTGCATCTCTCTATGACTAGTAGTGATGAGCATCCTTTCATATGTACCTGGGCCCTGTGTATGCTCTCCTTGGAGAAGTGTCTGTTCAGGTCCTTTGCCATTTTTTAATTGGATTGTTTGTCTTCTTAGATTGGAGTCATGTGAGTTCTTTATGTATTTTGAAGATCAAATCTGTGTCTGAGGTATCATTGGCAAATATATTTTCCCATATGGTGGCTTCCCTTTTCTTTTTGTTGATGTTTATTTTAACCGTGCAGAAGCTTCTTATTTCGATTAAGTCCCATTTGTTTATTTTCTCTTTTATATCCCTTGCTCTAGGGGACATATTGATGAAAATGTTGCTGTGTGAAATATCTGAGATTTTCCTGCCTATGTTCTCCTCTAAGACTTTTATGGTGTTGTGACTTGTATTTAAGTCTTTTATGCACCTTGAGTTTATTTTTGTGTATCTTGTAAGTTGGTGGTCAAATTTCATTTTTTTGCCTGTAGCTGTCCAGATCTCCCAACACCATTTGTTGAAGAGGCTATTTTTAGTCCATTTTTTGCTTCTGCCCCCTTTATCGAATATTAATTGACCACAACACCTGGGTTTATTTCTGATCTTGCTACTCTGTCCATTGTTCTATGCGTCTGTTCTTATGCCAGTACCAGACTGTTTCAATTACAGTGGCCTTATAATACTGTTTGTTGATAGGTGTTGTGATCCATCCTACTTTGTTTCTTCTTTCTCAAAATTGCTGAGGCTATTTGGGGTTGTTTATGGTTCCATATAAATTTTTGAAATGTTTGTTCTATATCTGTGGAATATGTCTTTGGTATTTTAATAGGCATTGCACTGAATCTGTAAATTGCTTGGGTACTATGGACATTTTGATGATGTTAATTCTTCCAGTCCATGAACATGGAATATGCTTCCATTTATTTGTGTCTTCCTTAATTTCTTTCTCTGTGTGCTGTAGTTTTCTGAGTACGGGTCCTTAATCTCCTTGGTAGATTTATTCCTAGGTACTTTATTTTTCTTGTTGCTATAGTTAATGGGATTTTTTCCCCCTGATTTCAGTTTTTAATATTTCATTCATGGTGTACAAAAATGCCTTCGATTTCTGAATATTGATTTTCTATCCCATTGTTTTGCCAAATTCACTTCTAAGGTCAAGTAGTTTTTAGGTGGAGTCTGTAGGGTTTTCTATATACGCTATCATGTCATCTGCAAACAATGACAGTTTTACCTCCTCCTTTTCTATTCGAATGCCTTTTATTTCTTCTTCTTGTCTGATGGCTGTGGCTAGAACTTCCAATACTATGTTGAATAGAAATGGTGAGAGTGGCCATTCTTGTCTTATTCCTGATCTTAGTAGGAAAGCCCTTAGTTTTTGCCTGTTAAGTATAATGTTGGCTGTAGGTTTTTCATATATTTTATTTATTATATTGAAGTATGCCCCATTTTCTCCCACTTTGCTGAATGTTTTTATCATAAGCGGGTGCTGTACCTTATCAAATGCTTTCTCTGCATCTATCGATATGATCATATGATTTTTGTCTTTCCTTTTGTTTATGTGCTGTACTACGTGTATTGATATGTGAATATTGTACCATCATTGCATTCCTGGGATGAATCCCACTTGATCATGGTGGATGATCTTTCTAATGTGTTGCTGGATGTGGTTTGCCAATAATTTGTTGAGGATTTTAGCATCTATGTTCATCAGCGATATTGGCCTGCAGTTTTCTTTCTTTGCTGTGTCTTTATCTGGTTTTGGGATAAGGGTGATGCTGGCCTTGTAAAAAGAGTTTGAGAGTCTTCCCTCTTCTTGGATTTTTTGGAATAGTCTAAGAAGAAGAGGGTTAGCTCTTCCTTAAATGTTCTGTAGAATTCTGTGAAACCATCTGGTCCAGGGCCCTTGTGTACCAGGAGTTTTTTTGATTACTGCTTCGATTTCACCAACTATTATCTGCCTGTTCAGGCTTTCTGTTTCAGTTTTGGAACATTATATTTTTCCAGGAATTTGTCCATTCACCCAGGTTTTCAAATTTCTTGGCATATAGTTGTTTGTAGTAATTTCTTACAATCCTTTGTATTTCTGTGGTATCAGTTGTAACTTCTCTTTCATCTCTGATTTTATTTACTTGGGTCTTCTCCCTTTTTTTCTTGATGATTCTACTTAAAGGCTTGTTGATTTTGTTTATCTTTTCAAAGAACCAGCTCCTGGATTTATTGATCCATCGAATTGTTCTTTTAGTCTCTATGTCATTCATTTCTGCTCTGATCTTATTTCCTTCCTTCTACTCATTCTGGGCCTCGTTTCTTATTATTCCTCCTGTTCTTGTAGTTGTAGAGTTAGATTGTATATTTGAAATGTTTGTATCTTTTGTAGGTAGGCCTGTATTGCTATGAACTTCCCTCTCAGGACTACCTTTGCTATGTCCCATAGGTTTTGGATTGTTGTGTGTTCATTTTCATTTTTTTCCAGAAACTTTTTGATATCTTCCTTGATCTCATTACTGACCTAATCATTGTTTAATAACATGCTGTTCAGTCTCCATGAGTCTGAATGTTTTTGAGGTTTTTTTTTTTTGATGTTGTTTCTAGATTTAAGCCCTTGTGGTCCATGAAAATGATTGTTATAATTTCAATTTTCATGAATTTGTTCAGGCTTGTTTTGTGTCCCTATCATGTTGTCTGTCTTTGAAAATATCCCATGTGCATTTGAAAAGAATGTATATTTTGCTTCTTTGGGATGAAAGGTTCTGTATATATCAGATAAGTCTATTTGATCTAGGACATTGTTCAATGCTGCAATATCCTTGTTGATATTTCGTTTGGAAAATTTATCTGCTGTTGACAGTGGCATGTTAAAATCCCCTAGTATAAGTGTGTTGTTGTCTCTACCTTTCTTGAAGTCCTCCAAGATTTTCCTTATATATTTGGGTGCTCCTATGTTGGGTGCATATAGGTTTACAATGTTTATGTCTTCTTGACAGATTCTTTCTTTGAGTATTATGTACTATCCTTCAGCATCTCTTTTTATGACTTTTCTTTTTAGGACTATTTTGTCTGATATAAGCATTGCTACCCTCTCTTTTTTTACTGTCCATTTGCTTGGAATATTTTTTTTCCAACCCTTCACTTTCAATCTGTGTAGGTCTCTTTTTTGAGGTGGATCTCTTGTAGGCAGTGTATGTGCAGGTCATGTTTTCCTATCGTTCAGTTACACTGTGTCTTTTGATTGGAGCACTTAATCCATTTATGTTTAAGGTTATTATTGATAGATACTTATTCATTTTCCCGCCCCCTGTACCTGTGTCCCTCTCTCTCTCACTCTTTTTCTTCCTCTTCTTATAGCAGTCCCTTTAGCATATATCTTGCAGTGCTGGTTTGGTGGAGGTTTATTCTTTCAGCCTTTTTTTGTCTGGGGAACTTCTTATTTTGCCTTCCATTTTCATTGAGAGCCTTGCTGGGTAGAGTAGTCTTGGTTGCGCAGGCCTTTGTTTTTCATTAGTTGGATTATTTCTTGCCATACCCTTCTGGTTTGTAGAGTTTCTGTTGAGAAGTCAGCTGCTAGCTTTTTTGGGCTCCCTTGTATGTTACTTTCTGTTTCTTCCATGCTGCCTTTAAGATACTCTGTTTGTCTTTGAAATTTGCCATTTTACTTATGGTATGTCTTGGAGTGTGTCTCTTTGGGTTCCTCCTGATTGAGACCCTCTCTGTTTCCTGGACTTGTGTGGCTTTTTCACTCCTCAAATTAGGGAGGTTTTCATTATTACTTTTTCAAACAGTTTTTCTATCCCTTGCTCCTCTTCTCCTTCTGGTATCCCTATTGTACGGATATTACTGTGTTTCATATATCCTGCATTTCCCTTAACCCCAATTCATTCTTTTTGAGTCTTTTTTCCTTTCTTGCTCTTTCTGGGAGTTTCTCTCTATGTTGTCCTCCAGCTCACTGATTGATTCTCTGCTTCATCTAGCCTGCTTTTGATTCTTTCTACTGTATTGTTCAAGTCAGAAATTGTATTCTTCATTTCATCTTGACTCTTGTTCATAGTTTCTATGTACCTTTTTCATGCTGATACAGTTTTCAGTAAGGTCCTTGTAGTTTCCCTGTAGATTTTGGTGATTCTCTCTGGGCTCATTGAACTTACATATAACCATTGTTTTAAACTCAATATGTGGTAGTTTACTTGCCTCTATTTCAGTTAGCACTCTTTCTGAGGATTCCTCTTTTTCTTTCGTTTGGGGATTGTTTCATGTCTTCCCATTATTTGTGAGACTCTTCTTTTTTGATTCTGCTTCTTAAATTGATCTGTTTTGACTCCCTGACTTTGTGGTATAAACTTCCTTTGGTAGAGATCTGAGATTCAGTGGTGCAGTGTCTTTGATCTCCTGAACTTGATGCTCTTGGAATGGCTTTTGTACCACTTATGTTGGCTCTTTGGAAGTAACTGGGTTTTGATTGTTGTTTGGTCATTCTTTGATGGGTCCTTCCCTCTAGCTGGTTGACTCAGGGTCAGTCTCTCCACCACGTCTTCTGTGTTGCTGTGCAGGTGCTACCAGAATAGAACCACAAAGCCCAGGAAATAAACCCACATCCTGAAAAATAACTGCCCCTGCAATCCCACTATGAACAGCAAATGAACGAGTATTAATAGGGCCGTAAAGAGATTAATACTGTTATAAGAAAGGAGAGAAATAAGCTATATTACAAAATCTAGTGGCTTAATAGTCACAAACTTGATGGACAAGAAATGAGTGTTAAAAAGCTGTGTAGTAAAGAAAATATCACAAATCATGGAGAAGACCACGGTGGATTTCATCCCAGTAGCCTCTCATATTTATCACTGTTTATTCTTTCTGGATCCGCCTCTGGTGATGTCAGATGTTGACTCCATCTGACCTTAGGCAGTCTGTTAGGGACTTCTAGAGATCTACTGTCTGTGGCTGTCCCCTTCAGTTGTTAATCTGGTCACTCTGCACTCAGCAGTCAGCCTTAAGCATCATAGGGTGGGGCAGAGTCACTACTGGGGCCATGGCTATTGTTTCCTCTCAGGTTGTTGCTGCTCAGAAGGGAGTGGTCTGCCTGAGCAAGATGGCTACTGCCTTATGGAGGATGACCCAGCACCAGGATCCTGGTGCCTACTCTCTCAGTTCTCTCCCCAAAGCCTCAGTCCCCAGTCTCTCCTCAGGTGTCTCTAGCCTACTTTGCCCCCGCCTTTGCTGGAGCCCAGTGTAAGTGGTTGCAAATGAAAATTTATGCATTGGCTCCTTAAACGGCTCTTCCAGTCTCTAGCTGCCTGTCTCTGGCAGAGGGCAATCCTGCCGCTTTTCATAGCTGTCCATTATCTGTGTACTTTTTGGGCTCTGGTGCTGTAGGCAGGGATCCCTGCTTATGGTTTAGACCCTGCTTCTCTCTGGGGGATCCAACTGGCCGCTCAAATATCCCTCTGGCTCTGCTGCCTGCAGGGTGCTCAGCCAGCCTTCTCAAGTCTCCACTGCTCTTCTTGTGCTGAACTGATTCTTCTGTCTGTCCAGGCTTATAAGGCTTCTCTCTTGCTATTGTTTAGTAGTTTGTTCCAGGTGATTTCTCCACAATTTAGTTGCAATTCCAGATTGGTCTTGAGAGGAGGTCCTTGTGACTTCCATACACTCCTCCATCATCTTGCCAATCTTTAATTATTTATTTTTAGAGAGAGGGGAAGGGAGGGAGAAAAAGAGGGAGAGAAACATCAACATGAGAAATATCGATCAGTTGCCCCCAACTGGGGACCTGACCTTCAGTCCAGGCATATGCCCTGACAGTGCATCGAACCAGCAACCTTTTGGTTCATAGGCTAGCACTCAATCCATTGAGCCACACCAGCCAGGGCAATTTCTTCATATTTTGAAAGGACACTTTTTTGTAAAGTTTAAATACTCTAAGCTTATGTTTACATGGTGTGCTCAATTTATAAAGCATGTTTACATGGACTATCCCAATTACGAGTCTTAAATTTTTTGTAAGATTAATAGTGTAAACTGTAGAATTATAATTACTCACTGTATGTGTTAAACTGTTGTAATAAAAGTCAGTAGTTGTTTGAGTGCCTGTAAGGCTCTTATGCTTGAAACAACAGAACCTCTGACCTAAAGTGATTTGTAATATAATATGGTAGGAAGAAACACAATGAGGTGGTAAAGAATAACCTACTTTTACAATAACTTAGTGCTATATTATTATATATAACATATCATGAATAAAATAACTATATATTTAAAATATTATCTAAACATCATGCTTGTGCTATTCTGACACCTTAGAATTCTAAATATATAGTATTGAATTGTATATGGTTATAGCAATCACAAAGGTGCTCAGACGGAAAGGGTAAGAATGATTGCTGCTGAACTTTTTATTTCCCAATTTCAGATATGCTTGTGTTACTACAGAGAGTTGAGACAGGAACTCCAAATACAGATATATATGTTGATTTAAAATTATTCTACAGATTTTATTTCCACATGTACAAAATATTTTGCTATAATCATTCATCTTCCTTAAAAATATAAGAGTATAGTTTTAGATGGAAATACTGTTCAAAAGAACCTATTTAATCATAGCACTGTGGTAAGTGAAAGGGACAAATTATTTTTTTAAAAGAACTTGAAACTTTATCTTTTAATTACAGATTATATTCAATATTATTTTGTATTAGTTTAAGGTGTACATCACAGTGGTTAGACAATCCTATACTTTACAAAGTGATCCCCCTGATATTTCCAGTATCCATCTGGCACTATTTACAGTTATTGAAATATTATTGACTATATTTCCTATGCTGTACTTTACATCATGTGACTGTTTTGTAAATGACAGTTTGTACTTCTTTTTTTAAGTCTATTTTATCGATTTTGCCATTAATTGTTTTCCCTTTGCCACCCTCCACCCAGTACCACCCTTCCCTCCAGCAATCCTCCACCCTTAGTTCATGACCATGGGTTGTGCATGTAAGTTCTTTGGCTTCTCGCTTTTCTATTCTTAACATCCCCCTGTCTATTTTGTTCCTACCAATTATGCTTCTTAATCCCTACACCATTTCTCCCTTTCTCCTCCTCTCCCCTCCCAGCTGATAACCCTCCAAATGATCCCCAGACCTATGATTCTGTTCCCATTCTGCTTAATTGAAGGGGACAAATTAAAGACATGATCCCTGCTCACAAAAGAGCTTGAAACGTATTTGGGGAGACCTTAGAATTGGTGTTGGCTTAGAATTTTAGCAAATATTTCATGTAGGAGTGAGGCCTTGACCTGGGACTTGAGAGATAAGTTGGTGAATATTTTATTTTTGCAAAATGTTAAGTAGGACCTCATTTATTTATCATTATTTAGAAATAATTTTTCCACTATTAGGTTTTTTTAGTTATGTTGAAAAGAGATACTTTTAGCAGCTTGAATCACAACAATAATGAAAAATTTTTTCAGGTATATAAACAAATAAGTGCTTTTTATATACTAAATTCTGATGGGATTTTGTTGTCATAGCTACCACCCAAGCTAATTACATCAGCTCTGTATTTCTAATGGAATTCTAACGGTTGCATTGTCACTTCTGTAGTGTTAAATAAACATTGAGATACAGGAATATAATCCTGCTATTAATCAGATTAAGTTCCAGTCTAGTGAAAAATGCCTCTCTATTTTATATATTAGAAAACATATTATTCAATGCTACTGAATAAAACATTTTTTATATTTTTAACAAATTTGACAGACTTCAAATTAACAACTAAGAAAACTAAGAATATAAATGGTGATTTCCATCTAATTTTACTGACAATTGGTTACTAGAGAAAAGTTTGATTTTTGCTTATTGAATTTCTATCTAGACAACTTATCACATTCTTTTATTTCTAAACATTTTTGTAATCTATTTTGTTTCTTTTTAAACTTTATTTTTTGGGTTTTTTTTTGTTTTTCTTTTTATTGCATTTATTGGGGTGACATTGGTTAATAAAATTATATAGGTTTCAGTTGTACAATTCTATAATACATCATCTGCATCTTTTATTGTGTGTTCACCATCCCAAGTCAAGTCTCCTTCCCTCCCCCCATACTCTCTTCTCTCTCTCTTAACCTCCCTTTCTCTCTGGTAATCATCATAATGTTGTCTCTATGAGTTTTTTGTTTGTTTTTTGTTTTTGCTCAATCCCTTTACCTTTTCACCCAGCCTCCCAACCTCCTCCCCTTTGACGCCTCTCAGCCTGTTCTCTATCCATGAGTCTTGTTTATATTTTGTTTGTTAGTTTATTTTATTCATTAGATTCTACATATGAGTGAAAGCATATGGTTCTTGCCTTTCTCTGACTGGCTTCTCTCACTTAGCATAATACTCTCCAAGTCCATCCATGCTGTTAGAAAGGGTAAAATTTATTTTGTTTCTTAGCTTCCTATATTTATATGTATTATTTCAATCCCTTATTTACTGAATTACCTTGAATCTGTAAAACAAAACTAAATAATAATGGGAATGATGAACATGTACGTCTTCTTCCTGATTTTAATGGGAACAGCTATAGTTTATTGCTTTTTTAGTAGCATGTGTTGTTAGTTTTGCTCATGCTACTATCTATTACCTTTAAGTAGTTTTCCTTTTTAAAAATTTTTAAATATTTTATTGTTATTCTATTAACAGTTGTTCCAGTTTTTTCCCCTTTCCCCTCCTCTGCCCAGCACACCACCCTCTCACACAATCATTCCACACCCTGTTGCTCATGTCCACGGGTCATTCATACATGTTCCTTGACTAGTCCCATCCCCTTCTTTACACCCTTATGCCCCTCACCCCTCCTCTCTGGTCGCTGTCAGTCTGTTTCATGTTACCATACCTCTGATTCTATTTTGCTCCTTATTTTATTTTGTTCATTATGTATCTGTTATAGGTGAGATCATATATTTATCTTTCACTGACTGGCTTATTTCACTTAGCATAATACTCTCCAGTTCCATCCATGCTACCACAAAGGGTAGGAGTTCCTTCTTTCTTTCTGCTGTGTAGTGTTCCATTGTGTAAATGTACCACAGTTTTTTGATCCACTCATTTACTGATGGGCACTTAGACTGTTTCCAGTACTTGACTATTATAAATAGTGCCGCATAGGGGTGAAGCTCTTTTGAATTGGTATTTCAAGATTCTTAGGGTATAATCCCAGCAGTGGAATTGCTGGGTCAAAAGGCAGTTCCATTTTTAGTTTTTTGAGAAAATTCCAGGGCACACATTATTAAGTAAAACAACTAATCAGGATTATAGACTCCTTAGAGACTAAAGATTATATTCATAACAGGTAGCAGCAATCTGTAGAGTTATAGCTGTTTTATTTTTTCTAATCTGAGTGTCTTTTACTATTTATTTTTCACCTAATTGCCCTGCATAAGACAGGAGCTGTGGTAAGAGCTTACTTGTCTCATTCCTAATCTTAGAGGGAAAGAATGATGTTTTTTGTTAATTAGTGTGATGTTAGGTGTAGATTTTTCATTAATACCATTTATCAGATTGAGGAAGTTCTATGCAATTCCACTTTTGAGTGCTTTTTAACATAAATGGGTGTTGGATTTTCTGAAATTCTGCATCTACTGAAATAGGTCATGTGATTTTTGCCCTATATTCTATTGATATGGTATATTATATTAAGATATTTCTTAAATCTTAAACCAACCTTGCACTCCTGAAACAACTCCCACCAAGACATGGTATGTATCCCTTTTATATGTTGCTGGAACCAGTTTACAAGTATTTTATTGAGGATTTTTGTGTCTCTATGAATAAGAATTAGTGGTTTTTAGTTTTCTTGTGGATGTCTTTGTTAGTTTCTAGTATCAGGGTTAATACTAGCCTCACAGAATGAGCTGGGAAGTATTCTCACCTCCTTTGTTTTTTTGGAGAGTATCTGTATTCTGATTTTATTATCCACATTGCTCTGCAGGAATATTAAGGCTATCTTTCTTTTGACAGTGTTATGTTTATAAGCCTAAATAAGGAAGACAGTTTGGAATCAAGTGGGAACATGACTAGAAACAAGCAAACAAAATATAAGCAGAGACACTGAAATGAAGAACAAACTGACAGTAACCAGAGGAGAGAGGGGAAAGGATAACAGGCGAAACAGGGGAAGGTTAATCCAGGAACATGTATAAAGAACACACAGACAAAGCCAAAAGGGTAGGATCAAGGGTGGGAGGTGGGGTTTGGAGGGGTAGGGGGCAAGATGGGGGGAAAATGGACAAAACTGCACTGGAACAACAATAAAAAAAAATAAAAGGGCTCCGTCTTTTGTTGTTTGCTTGTTTTATCAATTTAGTTGACAACTTTTTAGAAATTATAGAATAGTAGTTGGTCGGTTAAGGATATCACCGAACTTTCATGCTATAATAAGCTCTGTAACTTTAAATAGTTTGGAGTATATTAACACTTTTTTTGTGAAACTATTTCCACATTATACTGTTCAGTGAAAAAAAGATTATAGATCTAGTTATATACTATATAATATGCATATGTTCTTACTGCTTTAAAAGAAAATGAGGAAGTTATGCAATGAATTCCTTAACAGTGTTTTCTCTGAGGAATAAGGATTTTAGATGAACATGCTGTAGTTGATCTTTCTTTTCATCTATTTACAGTTGTCATTTACAAATGTAATTTTTAAAAGAAAATATTTCCATTAAAATAGTTCTTGGAATACTAAATATCTGGCTGAACAAGATATAGAATCTTTTTATTTTTACCTATGGGGTCCTCTATTTTTTTGAAAAGTTATAGCATATTTTATGTTGAATTGAAGTCCTCCCTTATATTATATATCCCCTTTTTACATAATATTCTTATCTCTTTTATGAAATAATGAGCTTATACATACATACATATATACATATATATTCCATTGTGTTATTGTAAAACCTTTCAAACATATAGAGGAGTTAAAGGAATTATACTGTGAATACTTATATATGTATGAATGTGCATGTATGTATCATCCATACATACCACCTAGATTTGATAATTATCATTTTGCTGTACTTATCATCCACCTGTCTACCCATCTATTCATATTACTTTTTTGATGCATTTTAAAAATAAGTTGCAGAAGTCAGTATACTTTACCTCTTAAAAGATCAATATGCATATCAAGAACTGGAGCTCAATATTTGTTTATAACTTTTTCTTTTTTGAGCTATAATTTCATACAGAGAAATCACAAATTTTATTGAACCATTTGATAAATTTTGACTAATGTATACACTTGTGCAATCCAAACCTCTACCAGGGTATAGAATGTGATCTTTATTCAATAAAGTTTCTTCATAACCCCTTCCCAGTCAGTTCTCAGGTCAACCATTGATTTGATCTTTTTCACCATTTGTAGTTTTGCTTGTTCAGAATTTAATACAAATGTAATTATACTACATGCACTCTTTAGCGTATTGCTTCTTTTACTTAGCATAATGTTTTTGAGAATTGTCCATGTTGTTGCATGTGAGTAGTTGTTTAGTAATCTTTCATTGTATGCACATATCACTGTTTTGTTTTTTAATTTTCTTGTTGTTGGATACCCAGGCTGTTTCTAGTTTGTTGTGTATATGGTTGTTAGGGCTGTACTTATACAAATTATTATGTTGGACATAGGACCTTTATTTTCTTGGGTATATACACACAGGAGTGGAATTTCTGGGTCATAGGGCAAGTGTATATTTAGTTTTACAAGAAGCTGCAAGACATTTTTCCAAAGTGGTGTGTCATTTTATACCTCTACCAAAATTTGGTGGTAGTTTTTTTCTTTTTAAGCAAAAAATACAAGGTTATTTTAGTCATTATGGTGGTTGGATGGTGGTAGTTTGTGATTTTAATTTTAATTTTCCTGATGACTATTTTACTGCTTGCTCTCTTTCAGACAGTACGGCATGGTTTTCCTTATCAACCCACAGCATTAGCCTTTGATCCAGTTCAGAAAATCTTGGCTATTGGCACAAGAACAGGTGCTATACGAATGTATCCTTAATTTTTGGTTCATTATTTGCTACATTAATAGCAATTACATTTTTAAATATCCAGGTGAGTGAATATATTTGCGACCAAATAAAGTTTATTGTTTCTCTAGTTGTGAGTAATGATTGTAAAAACTGCATTGTCAAATTTATTGGCATATTTTTAATGTCTGTGAGATAAGTATTGCTCTCCCTTCTTTAATTCCTGATATTGGTAATCTGTGTATTCTCTTCTTTCCTGACCAATGTGACTAGAAGCTTATCAGCTGTACTAGTTTTCAGAAGAACCAACTTTTGGTCTCATTGTTTTCCTATACTGTTTTTCTATATTCTGTTTTATTGATTTCACTTTGATCTTTTTTATTTCCTTATTTTGTTTAACTTTGGGTTTAATTTGACCTTTTTCTGGTTTCTTAAGGTGGAAACTGGGGTAATTGATTTAACTTTCTTCTTTTCTAAAATACGCTTGTAGTACTATAAATTTCCTCCCAAATTTTGCTTTAGTGTCATCCCACTTTTAAATTAAACTTTTTATTTTGAGATAGAGATTTTAATTGTAGTTGCAAGAAGTAATGTAGAGAAATCCTATATACTCTTTACCCAATTTCCAACATATTATAAAACTTTAGTGTAGTATCATAGGTTATTGATATTGATACACCGAAGGTACAGAATGTTTCTGTCTTCACGATGATTCCTCACGTTACCCTTTTATATCATACACTATCCCTCCAATTCTCCCACCCCCACACATGACTCCTGACAACCACCAATTTGTTCTTCATTTTAATAATTTTATCTCTTTATGAATGGAATCATATAACATTTGGGATTAGCTTTGTTCACTCAACATAATTCTGAAGATTCACCCAAATTGTTGTATATATCAATATTTCATATTTTTATTGTTGAGTAATATTCCAGGGTATGGATATATCACAGTTTGTTTAACCACTCACTTACTGAAGGACATCTGCTCTCCAGTTTCTTGGCTATTATGATTAAAACAGCTATGAACATTTGTGTGCACATTTTGGATGAACATAAGTTTTAATTTCTTTGGCATAAATGCTCAGGAGTGCAGCTGGGGGTTGTATGGCAGTAGCATGTTTGGCTTTATGAGATGATGCCAAACTAATTTCCAGAGTGGTTGCAACATTTTAATTCCCACCAGCAATGTATGAGGGATCCTATATTCCTATATTCCTATATTCCTACATCATTAGATACATTTTGTGTTGTTATTTTTAAAAAATTTTAGCCATTCTGATAATTTTGTAGTGATATTTCATTGTGGTATTCTGATATTGGGTAGGCCAAAAAGTTCATTTGGTTTTTTTCATAAGATGGCTCTGGTAGTGCTTAGTCATCTTTAACTTCATTTAGAACAATTTTGTTAGATTGTATTGTGACAGCTGTCATATCAGTGTGCATTTAAAATTGGTGAATTTTTGTGTAACCATTTTAATATTGGAAGAAAATACACAACATTTTCAGCATATTATGCTTTATTATTTCATGAAAGGTAAAATGCAACTGAAAAGCAAAAAATGATTTCTGCAACATATGGAGAAGGTGCAAAGACTGATCAAATGTGTCAAAAGTGGTTCGCAAAATTTTGTGCTGGTGATTTCTTGCTAACCGATGATCCATGGGCAAGTAGAGCAGTTGAAGTTGATAGTAATGAAATCAAGACATAAATTGAGTACAATCAATGTTCTACCACACATGATATAGCCGACATACTCACAATATCCAAATCAATAAAGTTATTGGTGAAAATGAAAAACATCTTTTATTTCATGGAAAAAACTAAATGGACTCTTTAGCCAACCCAATACTAACTATTACCATTTCTTTTTGCTTTCTGAAAGTTTTTAGTCTTTGTTCTTTTTTTTCTCTTATTGTCTTCATTTGTGATTTATTTTTTGTATTTGTTGTTTGCATGCTTTAATTGTTTTATCTTTTATTTAATGACTGTTGATTTTCTTTCTTTGTGGTTACCACAAGGCTTACATAAAACTACTTATAACAGTCTAGTTTAAGCTACTGACATCTTTCTTTAAAAAATTTTTTTTATTCTTGTTCAAGTACAGTTTTGTCCATTTTACTTCCACCACTCCCCCCGCCCCACCCACCCCCACATTCCCACCTCGATCCTACCCCCTTTTGGCTTTGTCTATGTGTCCTTTATATATGTTCCTTCATTATCCTTCCCCTTTATCCTCCTGTTATCCCCTCCCCCCTCTCCTTTGGTTATGATCAGTTTATTCTTTATTTCAATGTCTCTGGTTATATTTTGCTTGCTTGTTTGTTCTGTTGATTAGGTTCCACTTATAGGTGAGATCATATGGTATTTTGCTTTCACTGCCTGGCTTATTTTGCTTAGCATAATTCTCTCCAGTTCCATTCATGCTGTTGTGAAGGGTAGGAACTCCTTCTTTCTTTCTGCTGTGTAGTATTCCATTGTGTAAATGTACCATTGTTTTTTGATCCACCCATTTACTGATGGGCATTTAGGTTACATGCAACACTTGGCTATTGTCAATAGTGCTGCTGCGAACTTTGGGGTGCATAAGTTCTTTTGAATTGGTGTTTCAGGATTTTGGGGGTATAATCCCAGCAGTGGAACTGCTGGGTCAAAAGGCAGTGCCATTTTTACTTTCCTGAGGAAATTCCATACTGTTTTCCACAGTGGCTGCACCAGCCTACATTCCCACATACAATGTACTAGACTACCCTTTTCTCCACAACCTCGCCAGCACTTGTTTGTTGATTTGCTTATGATGACCATTCTGACTGGTGTGAAGGGGTATCTCAATGTGGTTTTAATTTGCATCTCTCTGATGACAAGTAATGCTGAGCATCCTTTCATGTGTCTCTGGGCTCTGTGTATGTCCACCTTGGAAAAGTGTCTGCTCAGGTCCTTTGCCCATTTTTTAATTGGATTGTTTGTCTTCCTGGAGTGGTGTCACATGAGTTTTTTATATATTTTGGAGATCAAACCCTTGTCCAAGGTATCACTGATAATTATATCTTCCCACATGGTTGGTTCCCTTTTCATTTTGTTGATGTTTTCTTTAGCCATGCAGAAGCTTCTTATTTTGATGAAGTCCCATTTGTTTAATCTTTCCTTTATGTTCCTTGCTCTAGGGCACATGTTGATGGAGTTTTTGCTGCATGGAATATCTGAGATTTTCCTGCCTATGTTCTCCTCTAAGACTTTTATGGTGTCACAACTTATATTTAAGTCTTTTATACATCATGGGTTTATTTTGGTGTGTGGTGTAAGTTGGTGGTCGAATTTCATTTTTTTGCCTGTAGCTGTCCAGATCTCCCAACACCATTTGTTGAAGAGGCTATTTTTACTCCATTTTATGCTTCTGCCCCCTTTGTCAAATATTAATTGACCCTAGAGACATAGGTGTGTTTCTGGGCTCTCTATTCTGTTCCATTGATCTATGTGTCTGTTCTTATGCCAATACCAGACTGTTTTGATGACAGTGGCCTTATAATACAGTTCGATGTCAGGTGTTGTGATCCATCCTACTTTGTTCTTCTTTCTCAAAATTACTGAGGCTATTTGGGGTTGTTTATGATTCCATATAAATTTTTGAAATGTTTGTTCTATGTCTGTGAAATATGTCATTGGTATTTTAATAGGGATTGCATTGAATCTATAAATTGCTTGTGTTATGGACATTTTGATAATGTTAACTCTTCTAATACATGAACACAGTATATGCTTCCATTTATTTGTATCTTCCTTAATTTCTTCAGTGTTGTATAGTTTTATGAGTACAGGTCTTTTACTTCCTTGGCTAGGTTTTTTCCTAGGTACTTTATTTTTCTTGTTGCTATAGCAAATGGGAATATTTACTGATTTCTGTTTCTGATATTTCATTCTTGGTGTACAAAAATGCCTTCAGCTTCTGAATAATGACTTTGTATCCCATTGTTTTGCCAAATTCACTTATTAGGTTGAGTAGTTTTTTGGTGGAGTCTGCAGGGTTTTCTATGTACACTATCATGTCATCTGCAAACAGTGACAGTTTTACTTCCTCCTTTCCAGTTTGGATGCCTTTTATTTCTTTTTCTTGCCTGTTGGCTGTGGCTAGGACTTCCAATACTATGTAGAATAGAAGTGGTGAAAGTGGACATCCTGGTATTGTTCCTGATCTTAGAGTGAAAGCTTTTAGTTTTTCCCCATTGAGTAGGATATTGGCTGTAGGTTTCTCATAGATGGCCTTTATTATGTTGAGGTATGCCTCCTTTATTCCCACTTTGCTAAGTGTTTTTATCATAAACGAGTGCTGTACCTTATCATTGCTTTTCCACATCTATTGATATGATCATGTGATTTATGCCTTTCCTGTTGTTTATGTGCTGTATTACATTTATTGATTTGTGAATATTGTACCATCATTGCATCCCCGGGATGAATCCCACTTGATCATGGTGGATGAATTTTTAATGGGTTACTGGATGTGGTTTGCCAATAATTTGTTGAGGATTTTAGCATCTGTGTTCATCAGCGATATTGGAATGTAGTGTTTTTTTTCTTTGCTGTGTCTTTATCTGGTTTTGGGATAAGGGTGATGCTGGCCTCATAAAAAGAGTTAGAGTCTTCCCTCTTTTTGGATTTTTTGGAATAGTCTAAGAAGGACAGGGGTTAGCTCTTCTTTAAATGTTTTGTAGAATTCTGTGAAACCATCCAGTCCAGGGCTCTTGTGTACCTAGAGTTTTTTGATTACTGCTTTGACTTCACCAGCTGTTATAAGTCTCTTCAGGCTTTCTGCTTTTTCACTCAGTTTTAGAATATTATATTTTTCCAGGAATTTGTCCATTCACCCAGGTTTTCAAATTTCTTTGTATGTAGTTCGTAGTAATTTCTTACAATCTTTTGTATTTCTGTGGTATCAGTTGTAAATTCTCTGTCATTTCTGATTTTATTTGCTTGGGTCTTCTCCCTTTTTTTCCTTGATGATCCTGCTTAAAGGCTTGTTGGTTTTGTTTATCTTTTCAGAGAACCATCTCCTGGATTTATTGATCCATGGAACTGTTCCATTAGTCCCTATGTCATTTAATTCTGCTCTGAACTTGATTTTTTTCTTCCTTCTACAGGCTCTGGCCATGTTTGTTGTGGTTCCTCCAGTTCTTGTAGATGTAGTATTAAGTTGTTTATTTGAAATATTTCTATCTTTTTTAGGTATATCTGTATCACTATGAACTCCCCTCTCAGAACCGCCTTTGCTGTGTCCCATAAAGTTTGAACAGTTGCGTGTTCATTTTCATTTATTTCCAGAAACTTTTTTATATCTTCTTTGATCTTATTATTAACCCATTCATTGTTTAATGAAATGCTATTCAGTCTCCATGAGTTTGAATGTTTTTGAATTTTTCGGTGAGGTTGGTTTCCAGTTTCAGGCCTTTGTGGTCTAAGGAAATGCTTGATATAATTTCAATTTTATTGAATTTGTTGAGGCCTGTTTTGTGTCCTGTCATGCGATCTATCTTTGAAAATGTTCCAGGTACATTTGAAAAGAATGCATATTGCTTCTTTGGGATGGAGAGTTCTATATATATCAGATAAGTCCATCTGATCTCGGACATTGTTTAATGCTGCAATATCCTTGTTGATATATTGTTTGGAAGATCCATCCATTTTGACAGTGGGGTATTAAAATCCCCTAGTATAAGTGTGTTGCTGTTTATGTCTCTCTTGAACTCCTCCAAGATTTTCTTTATATATTTGGGTGCTCCTATGCTGGGTGCGTATATATTTACAATGTTTATGTGTTCTTGATGGATTCTTCCCTGGAGTATTATGTAATGTCCTTCAGTATCTCTTTTTATTGCTTTTCTTTTGAAGTCTGTTTTGTCTGATATAAGTATTGCTATCCTGGCTTTTTTACTTTCCATTTGCTTGGAATATTTTTTTCCAACCTTCACTTTCTGTCTGTGTAGGTCTCTTTTTCCGAGGTGGGTCTTTTGTAGGCAGCATATGTGTGGGCCATGTTTTCTTATCTCTCAGCTGCTCTGTGTCTTTTGATTGGAGCATTTAATCCATTAACGTTTCAGGTTATTGTTGCTAGGTATTTATTCATTTCCCCCTCTTTGTACCTATGTTCCTCTCTCTCTCATTCTTTTTCTTCCTCCTCTTATAGCAGTCTCTTTAGCATATCTTGCAGTGCTGGTTTGGTGGAGGTTTATTCTTTCAGCCTTCTTTTGTCTGGGAAACTCATTTTGCCTTCCATTTTCATTGAGAGCCTTGCTGGGTAGAGTAGTCTTGGTTGCAGACCTTTGATTTTCATCACTTGCTATTTCTTGCCATACCCTTCTTGTTTGTAGTGTTTCTGTGGAGAAATCAGCTGCTAACCTTATTGGAGCTCCATTGTGTGTTACTTCTTGTTTCTGCCTTGCTGCTTTTAAGATTCTCTCTTGGTCTTTAAAGCTTGGCATTTTAATTATGATGTGTTTTGGAGTGGGCATCTTTGGGTTCCTTTTGATTGGGACCCTCTGTGCTTCATGAACTTGCATGGTATTTTCCTTCTCCAGGTTAGGGAAGTTTTCTGTCATTATTTTTTGAAACAGGAAATCTTTCCCTTGCTTCTTTTCTTCTCCTTATGATATTCCTGTGATTCAAATGTCGCATTTCATGTTGTCTTGCATTTCCCTTGAGGTATGTTCATATTTTTTGGGTCTTCTTTTGTGTAGCTGCTCTACCTGGGTATTTATTTCTACCTTGTCTTCCAGCTCACTGATTTGATCCTCTGCTTCATCCAACCTGCCTTTTATTCCTTCTAGGGTATTTTTTATTACAGAAATGGTATTCTTCATTTCTTGCTGGTTCTTGTTTTAGGTTTTTGTTCCCTTTTTCATACTGTTGTAGTTCTCATTCAGTCCTTGTAGTTGTCTGTGAGTTCCTTGAGTATCCTTATAACCATTCTTTTGAATTCTATATGTGATAGTTTGCTTGCCTCCATTTTATTTTGCTCTTTTAGTTGGGAGTCTTCTGTTCCTTTGATTGTGGGTTCTTTCTTGGTCTCCTCATTTTTGGTGACTCTTTTTGTTTATTTCTATGATTCCTGATGCTTTCCTTTGCCAGCTATCTTCATAGGGTGAACTTGTATTCTAGGAGTTCTGTGGGACTCAGTGGTATGATTTCTTGATCTCCTTGTCTTAATGCTCTAGCATTGCCATTTCTTCCATTTGTGTGGGGTCTCTTGTTGTACTTGGGCTTTACCTGTTGGTGGCTTCCATGTTGGTGGGTTCTCTCCTCCAGCGGCTTTACTGGTACTCACAACCCCCACCTTATCTGGTGTGTGATCAGTGGCAGGGCAAAGGCAAAATGGAGTAAGACAGTGGGACAGTATTCTATGGGAATTAAAATACCAGCAAATAGAGAACAGATAGGAGGTCCTTGGAGAAGTACCACAATAACTGTGATAATTCACCCTAGTAGCTACTTTTTATAAAAGGTGGAAAACAGATAAGACTCTTATTGAGGGGGGGAAGAATGTGAGCTGACTTCAGAAAGCAGAGCACCAGTGTGAGGTTAGATGAGATATAGTGAAGAGTAAAGGATAGATACTTAGGGTAGTGTGGGAGAGAATAAAGTTAGCCACAACAGTAATAAAGCTCAGGAAGATAGTTAAATGGGCCAAGAGCTGGGAAGGGTGCTATATGGGATTTGGGACAACAATAATATGACAAGCAATATTTAATCTGAATAAAAAGAATAAAAATGAAAAGACCAAGAGTAGTGTGTTATTGGAATACAAGTGCAGTGAGAGAAGAGAAATTAAAATACAATTGGAAAGAGAGAAATAAAACCAGTCAAATGATGGAATCAAACAAACAAAACAAAGAAAACTTAATAGAAGGAAGAGAAATAAAAAAATTAAAATATAAGAAAATAAAAATAAGGAAAAAAATGCAAGTTCTATAGGATAGCAAAGTGAATTTTTTCCTCAGTTGTTGGCATTAGCCTTTTGAACTCTCCCTGGATCTCTCTTTGGTCCTTTCACAGCTCCAGGTCTTACTGTCTTACCCTAGCAAGAAAAAAAAGAAAAGAAAAAGCCTCCTGCTGACTTTAAACCCACCAAACAGGTTCTACTGGTCTTCCTGGATGCTGCAGGCTGAGGGGTATGGACTCCAATTTTTCTTTTTTTTTTCTCCTGAGGATCCGCAAGGTCTGGGCTACAGTATTCACTGGTGCCCCGCCTCCAGCTGAGTCCTCAGAGTGCTGTGCAGCCCACACTGTCCGTATGTGTCAGGCTGGGACCTTTAATCCGCCTAGGTGTGCAACCCTTTGATTAGTCCGCGAGGTGCACTCTGTGGGAGCAACTCGCATCCCTCCTCCTCATTCATTGCTGGCCTGGGACCTGCGTTCACAAAGTCCCTTCAGGGCAGTTTAGTTCCCCTATTAAATTAAGTCTCTCTGAGGACTGATACCTCTCTGGCCCCTGCTGCCCCACTTTGATCAATCTATGGGTCACCCTTATTTGTAGCAAATCGCACCCCTCCTCTTCCTCCTTTGCTGTCCTGGCTGCTGTGTGCCAGAGGTCCTTGCACAGCAGCTGAGAGCTTTATTTTTTTTTATTTTTATTTTTTTTTATTTTTATTGAATTCCCCTTGGTTGCAGGCAGCCTTTCCTAACAATCACCTGGCTTTTCACTCAGCCCACCTCTCTGACCAGTTCCGGGACTATCTGGGTCATGGTCAGTCACGGCCCTTCTCTTCTCCCATCTCCTGGTGTCACCCAGCTCCCCACTTTTTTTTCTAGTACTGTCCCAGCCACAGAAAGCCACCTGCTCTGTGTCTTCCACTGTGTCTTTATTCCCCCCAGTGACTTCCAGCAATGAGGTCTCTACTGGCACAGGTCTGTGGCTTCACTGCTGTGGGAGGGGAGGGAGCTGGCAGGTTACGATCACTAAGCCAGTTCTCCTCCAAAGCTCCTGCAGTAGCCATGGTCCCTGGTGCAGGACCCGGGAACTGCGGCAGCCGCAGTCTGTGACACAGAACCCAGGGACCTTCCCGTCAGACTACAATACCTCTACCATCTATTTTCAAACATCCCCTGCAATCTTTGGCATCCAGACTTCAAATAAGCTTGGATTTCACTGGCTCTTCACTCAGTTCTTCAGATCGGCTAGGTGTCCCAGTTGGGTGAACAAGCAAGTGGGTTCAGCTGCCACCTACTTTGCTGCCATCTATCCTCTCTGACAACTTACTTTCAATCACAAAAACTCAACACTTTTCCTTCTCCTCCTCCAACATTTTATGGTATTTTTGTCATACTTTACATGTTTTTACATTGTACATCCATTAACAAATGATTGTTGCTATGGTTGTTTTTAATATTATCTTTAGCTTTTAAAATAGAGGTAAAAGTAATTTATGTACTACTATTATGGTATTAGGATGTTTTGAATTCAGCTATATATTCACTCTTACCAATGAGTTTTATATTATTGGCTTGGCCAAAAGGTTCATTTGTTTTTTTTCTATGAGGTGGCTCTAGTAGCACTTAGCTATCTTTGACTTTGTTCCAAACAATTTTATTAGACTCTATTGTGACAGCTGTCATATCATCATGTATTTTTTAAAAACTTATCCAAATTGGTGAATTTTTGTGTAGTCATTTTAATATTAAAGATGGAAAAAAATAAGCAACATTTTTGGAATATTATGCTTTATTATTTCAAGAAAGGTAAAAGTGAAACTGAAATGCAAAAAAAGATTTGTGTTGTGTATGGAGAAGGTGCTGTGACTGATTGAATATGTCAAAAGTGGTTTGTGAAGTTTTGTGTTGGAGATTTCTCACTGGATGATGCTACATGATCATGTACATCAGTTGAAGTTGATAGCTATCAAATTGAGACATTAATTGAGAACAATCAATGTTGTACCACACAGGAGATAGCCAACATACTAAAAAATATCCAATCAATAAAGTTATTGATGAAAATGAAAATTGTGTTTTTTATTTTATGGAAAAAATCATACGAACTTTTTGGCAAACC
Organism: Mormoops blainvillei; assembly: GCA_004026545.1. NCBI lineage: Eukaryota > Metazoa > Chordata > Mammalia > Chiroptera > Mormoopidae > Mormoops > Mormoops blainvillei. The sequence continues at coordinate 89,448 of PVJD01003216.1, read as the reverse complement.
CAATATTATGTGGTTATGTCATTACACAGTGTTCTTCCATTTCAATGTGAAGAACTCCCTTTTGTATTTCTTGTAATGGCAAATCTAGTAGTAATGATGATCTCCGTCAACTTTGTCTCAAAATATTTTTATCCCCTTCATTTCTGAAGGATGGTTTTGCTGGGTATAGTATTCTTGGTTGACTGTTTTCTTTTCCCTTTCACCACTTTGAATATATGATCACACTGCATCCTGGTCTGCAATGTTTCTGCAGAGAAATCCACTTATACGCCACTGGAGATTGCTTTGTATGTGACAGGTTGTTTTTCTCTTGCTGCTTTGAAAATTCTCCTCTTGGGTTTGATCTTTAACATTTTGATTATAGTGTGTATTTGGGTGTCCATTTCTTTCCCAAGATTTGAGGTTTTTCACTATTGTATCTTTAAATAATTTTTCTGCCCCCTTTCCTCTCTTCTGGAACTCTCATGATGAAATGTTTGTTTGCCTAACAGTATCCCATAATTCACGTAGGTTTTCTTCACTCTTTTTTTTTTTTCTTTTTTCTTTTTGTTTTTCTGGTGAATTTCAAGTGATTTATCTTTGAGTTTGCTGATTCTTCTCCATTATTAGGGCTGTTGTTGAAACTCTCTATTGGGTTTTCAGTTCTATCATTGTATTCTTCAGCTCTTGGATTTCTATTTTTGGTTCTTTTTTTGTTGGTTGGTTTCTATTTCTTTATTAAATGCATTTTGTTATGAATTATTTTCCTGATTTGTTTATTTGTCTATCTGCATTCTCTTGCATTTTGTTCGTTCTCATTAAATGATTGTTTTGATTTTTTTCTCTAGAAAAAATCTACCTTTCTTTGGAGCCACTTGCTAGAGCTGTCTTAGTTTCCATTGGTGGTATCATATTTCTTCATGAACCATGTAACCTTGCATTGGCACCTGTGCATATGTTTGAGCAAACACTTCTTCCAGTTGTTACAAAGTGGTTTCAGAATATGAGGACCTTCTTATGTTTGTATCCTGGGCTAATAAGATTACCTGTGGAATGCAGTTGTCCTGGGTTGGAGCTAGTTATAAGGCTGTTGCTAGGTCTGTAATAGGGTCTTTTGTTTGTGGGCTTATCACCAGGGCACAGGCTGGTGTGAATTCTTTCTGGTTCCTGGGTGGATGTGACTGCCTCCAGTACCTTGTTCAGTAGGGTGCCACTTGTACAAGGGTTCATATTTGGGTCCTCAGAGAGTAGGTTACCGGGTAAATTATGGGTATGGAATCCATCAGGTTCCTGGGAGAACTGCTGCCTGATCACTGGTAAGCCTCTGGGTGTTCAGAACTGACCCTGAACTGTGAATGTCAGGGCTGTCTCAGATTCCACAGCCAAGATTAAGGTTTGCAGACCTGGCTTTGCAAGCACAGATGGGCATGTCTCCCACCAGGTTACTGGATGGGCAGGATTAATCCCTTACTGAGGCTAGAGGGGTTGGAATGGCCTATAGGGTTCTTGCAGGATCTCCTGGGGTTCAGTCATGTCTCCTGCCAGGTCCCTGTGCTGGTAGAACCGCATGTGGATTATAGCTGGGAGGGGCTGTAACCAAGTATTGAACCCTTTCAGGGTCTCCGGGAATGCAGACAGGAGTGTTTCTTGCTGGTTCCCTGTGGCAGCAGGACTATTCAAACTGCAGTTGGGTGGGTCTGGAATTAAATATAGGGCCATCTGAGATTCTCCAGGTTTGCAGGCAAGAGTGTTTTCCTCACGATCTCTGGACCATCAGTATTGCTGACTGACCAGGGCTGTGAGTTGGCTGTGGCTGTGTATAGGGAGGGTCCTTCCAGTTTCTCCAGGGGCACAGATGGGAGTGTTTTTGCTTGGTATCCCATGCCAGTAGACTTACTCATGTACTGTGGCTAGAAGGGGCCTGGAGTAGAGTATAGAACTCATTTAGGATCTTCAGATGGGAATGTGTACTTCTTGTACCCTTGCCCCTCAAGGCTTCTGGAAGACTGGCGGACTGTGGCTGTGAGGAAGCTGGAACCAACTATAAGGCCCTTTCGGGATCTCAGGGCATGGGCAGATATTTATCTGTTTGGCGCCCGCGCCTGCAGGCCTGCTTGGCACAGCAGCTCAGCATAGACAGAGGGGTTGATGCCTATTACAGGTCCCTTTCGGGATCTCTGGGGGTGCAGACAAGTGGATCCATGTGCCAGTGAGGCTATTTATGAAATATGGGTGTGATGGGCTGGAGCTGAGTTACAGGACCATTTCAGAATCTATTATCCGATCACATTTGGTAGTCTTACTTCCAGGGGCTTCTGCAGTACAACTGAGAGGGGCTGGAGCTGGCTCAAAGGTCACCTCTGAGTCCACAACCAGGACCAAGACCTCTATGCCTATTACCTGATTTATGTGTGGGCTTGACTCCTATGGGTCCCTCGGAGGCATTTGCTGGTGACAAATGCAAATCCAAACAGAACTGTAGCCAAGTTCTCAGGGGTACAGAGCTATTTCCATATCAACCAAATGGGTGTGAGCCTGTCTTCTCAAAATGGCTTTATTCATTATGGTACAGCACCAGGGTTCCACAGTCTCCTACTTGAATGTGGAAGCTCCCATGAAGGCCATTTTGACTGTGTATGGATGCCAAATTATTTTTGTTAAGGGGGAAATACATGCAAGGGACATTTTCTTTGTCCATTTTGCTGATATGCTGTGCTATATAATGCAATGTGCATCAACAAAGACTAAGAGTTTTCAACTGTCTACAAAAATTAAGGTAACTAAAATGCAAAACATTAGCTATTAAGTTTATTTTTTACTTGTTAATATTAGTGCTAATTAAAATGTTAGAATCCTTGACTTTTGTTCATATTAGACTCGGGAGACCTGGAGTTGATTGTTATTGCCAGCATGAAAGTGGTGCAGCTGTTCTGCAGCTCCAGTTCTTAATCAATGAGGTAAGGATTTCCTTGACTATTTATCTCACACACACACACACACACACACCATTCACTGATGTACTCTTTTTTATATTTTGATTCTAAATGCTTAAAGATATGTATGCAGTATTGTTCATGGTCAAATTTTTCATAAAAGTCTGTACTCCAGTATTTGTCAGTTTATTAAATTAAAAAAAAAGTTGCATGTATTAGAAAATCCTGTTATTGTGATTGTGTAGAACCAGTTAGATTATTTAAATTTTTTAAAATATTACTAAAAGTCTTTGATTGCTTTACTAACCATAAAACTTTTCTTCTATGTACTCTCCTCCCACTGACTTAAATTTTATAATTCAGCACTAATTTAATGTTTTGTCTTTGTCTTCCCTGAAACAATCTTTTCATTTATTTACTTATAGGCTCTTTTATATGTGTGTATTTCCATATGCATTTGTTGGTATATGTATGAATTTGTATTTATTTATGTATCCATAGCTACTATGACAATTAGCTATCTACCCTATCCCTATTTTTATAAACTTTTGGTGGTTAGGAACTCCCTAGAGACAAAATATGTATTTATAAAGCTCAGAAAGGTTGATGATCTTCCACTAGTTGAGAGCTATTTAAGGCCATCTTGACTCAGATTTTTTCTTTTTTGGAGTAGGAAGATGTTTTATTTGGTTTGAATGACCATCTCATAGACCTTCTTTATAAAAAAAATGTTTTTAAAAATTTCAATTACAGTTGAGATGCAATATGATATTACTCTAAGGTGTACAATATAGTGATCAGACATTTATATAACTTACAAAATGATCGCCCCAATAAGTCTAGTACCTTTCTGACACCATACATAGTTATTACAATGTTATTGGCTATATTCCCTACGTTGTACTTCACATTCCGGTGAATGTTTTTCTAGCTGGCAGTTTGTACATCATAATCCCTTCCCCCTTTTCACCTATAATCTCAGCCCTCCATCTAGCAACCATCAAAATGTTCTCTGTCTCTGAGTTTTATTCTATTTTGTTCATTAATTTTGTTTTTTAGATTTAACATATAACTGAAATCATTTGGTATTTCTCTTTCTATGTCTGACTTATTTCACTTAGTATAGTACCCTCTAAGTTCATTCTTGGTGTTGCAAATAGCAAGATTTCCTTTTTATAGCCAAGTAATATTCTGTTGTATATATGTACCACATCTTGATCCATTCATCTATCAGTGGGCACTTAGGTTGCTTCCATAGGTTGGCTATTATAAATAATGCTGGAATGAACATAGGGGTACATATGTCTTTTTGAATTAGTGGTTTGGATTTCTTTGGATAAATACCCAAAAGTGGAATTGCTAGATAATGTGGTAGTTGTATTTTTAATTTTTTGAGGAAACTGCATACTATTTTCCATAGTGACTTTACCGTTTTCAGTCTCACCAACAGTGTACAAGACCTTTTTTCCATACATCCTTGTCAACACTTATTATTTGTTGATTTATTGATAACCATTCTGACAGGTGTCTAGTAGTGTTTTTAATTTACATTTCCCTGATGATTAGTGATGTTGAGTTTCTTTTAATACATCTATTGGCCATCTGTATGTCCTCATTGAAGTAATATCTATGCAGATCCTTTGCCCATTTTTAAATGAATATTTTGGTGTTAAGTTGTATGAGTTTCTTACATATTTTGGATATTAACCCTTTATCAGATATATCATTAGCAAATACCTTTTCGCATTTGGTAGGTTTTCATTTGTTGATGGTTTCCTCAGTTGTGCAAAAGCTCTTTAGTTTGATGTAGTTTCACTTGTTAACTTAGTTTTTTTTTTTGTTTCCCTTGTCGAGGAGTCATATCCAAAAAAACAGTACCAAGAGCTATATCAAAGAATTTATGGCCTGTGTTTTCTTCTTAGGAGTTTTATAATTTTGGGTCTTATATTGAAGACTTGAGTTTATTCTTTTATATGGTGTAAGAAAGTGACCCATTTCATTCTTTTGCATCTGTCCGTCCAGTTTTTTCAATGCCATTTTTTGAAGGACACTGTCTTCACCCCATTGTAATTTCTTGCCTCCTTTGTCATAGATTAATTGACCATTTAGGCCTGGATTTATTTCTGGGTTCTCTATTCTACTCCAGTAATCTATGCCAGTACTATGCTGTTTTGATTACTATAACATTTTAGTACAATTTTATATCAGGTAGTGTGATATCTCCAACTTTGTTCTTCCTTCTCAAGATTGCTTTGGAGGTTTGGATTCTTTTTTGTGTGATTCCATATAAATTTTAGGATTATTTGTTCTAGCTCTGTGAAAAAATGACATTGTTATTTTGATAAGGATTGCATTGAATCTATATTGCTTTAGGTAGTATGGACATTTTAACTATGTTAATTCTTCCTAATCATGATCATATTACATGCTTCCAGTTATTTGTATCTTTTTAAATTTCTTTCTTCAGCATCTTATAGTTTTTCAAATACAGTCTTTTACCTCCTTGGTTACATTTATTCCTAGGGTTTTTAAATGCAATTGTAAATGGGATTGTTTCTTTAAAATACCTCTTTTCGATAGTTCTTGACTCAAATTTTTACAGTGGATCCTTGAGTCTTCTGGAGCTCTTTTATGTTAAGTGAGTCAGTCAATGCAAAAATGCTTTAGGAGTTTGTGCTGTATCAAATCTGCTAAGGCACATAGCAGATTGAACTCAGTGTCTTGAGAAAAAATTAGGTACTACTGTTTGCTCTCTCACAACATGAACAATGATTTTTAATTCAGCATCTTTATATATTTGTGTTATACCTCTTTCTAAGCATTTATAATCAGCCATAAACATGAATACAATGGTTCATGGAACTTCATATGAACCATTGAAGAATTTGTGATATTGGCAGATGTCCACTTTTTACTTCTCTTGGCTCAAAATCTTTCTCATAAGGTTGTAAGATTTATGTTATTGACAAACCTAGCATATTTCACGTTATAGCCATACTTGCTGTTGGATATCAAAATGAGGGGGGGAAATGAGGAAGACAAGGGAAACCATTTTTTAAAATATTTTATTATAATAGCTAGTCATTAGTATTTATAATGACAATCTTTTTGAAGTCTCTGTGTTACTAGTTGAGAGATCTCTGCCTTTTGCCTTCTCATGGATGTGTACTAGCAGGTGTAAATTGTTTCCCAGTATTCCCCCTGGGCACAATTTTCTGAGAATTGTCTTCAAGGCCCTATGTTTACCTCTGTGCTACATAACTGAGAATATATAAAGACAAGCCTTTAACATCTTTCCATTGTTCCCATTGTTTATCCTAAACTACTTACCTTGATCTACTTCACAACTTCTATACTTTTTTCCAAACTCCCTAGTTTTTGACCTTATCATTGGTGTTTTTGATCATAGTTTTTTAGTCTTTTCATAGGTCTTCTTTAGTAGTGCTTTCTGTAGATTCATTTTGCTTGTAAATGAGCCCTAGACACACTGATGATGTGCTTACTTTCATGTGTCCTATTTCTATACATGCTGTTATGCTCAGAGATCCTATTCATTTCCCTCCAATGATAAGTTACCTTCTAGTTTTTTCATAGAAAATAATACTGACTTCCTCCCTAGATTTATTCAGGTATTATACTAAAGTATTATTGATATATGTTGCTTTAATTCTATTACCTTTGGCATATTATATCTTTTGTATAGCACATAACTATTTCCTGTGGAGAATGTTTTATTAATTTCCTCACCCTATCCCAAGTGAATTTCCACTTTCCTGAGAAATGAGATCAGTATTTTATATCTTGAAAAAATAATTGTAACTTCTTAAGCACTTACAAGCAATCCTAATAATTTTACAGTTTGTATAGGTGAAACATTTGGGAATAGTTTATAAATAAAACAAGCTACGAACATAAAATTCCTCAAAGTAAGTATAGGGTACATTTTATTGGAATGTAATTACCTGTGAGTTCATGTTACAGTGTATATATCAATGTACTGCTTTGAACATGGGTATTTATACATTTATATACAAATGTAAAAATTATACAAATTTTAAAACATTTTTAATGGATATGCTGTGATTATGATTGGTGTTAAAAGTTCTTTTCCTTGAGACTAAAAATCGCAGGAACAGAATATTGAGGGAACCATCGTAGGATACATGAGTATTCTTGTCTTAGGAATTGTTTTGGAAAGGCGTTTAGATCCTATCTTCTTCTCTAATTCCGAAAGAAAAAATAGATTTTAGGAATTTCAGTATAGTTCTTCCTAGCATCTAAATGGGATAATGATTTTGATATCCATGATTGATATCATAAACTAACAAAGGTTACTTGTAACAGAGTACTTTGGAAAATATGAAAGGAATTTTAAGTATCTCAGGATCACCATGATTCTACAAGAGTGCTTTTAAAGAACACATTTCAATACTCTAGAGTAGCTTCAGGCTCTGTCATAGAGCAAGCATTGACAAGTGTAGCTGGGAAACTCATTATTGTAAAAGTTCTGACATTGTTTAAGATGATATTACTAAACTCAGTGAAATAAATAGTTTGTGTGTGTGTGTATCATACGTGGCAGCTAGTTATCTGTCCATATGGTGTCTGCCATATTAAGAAGTAGAAAACATTGTATTTGAAATAGGATTTATTTGTATTCGGAGGTTTTGTATAAAAATAATCTTAATATTTTTGAAGTTATACTGAATTCTATTTGGACAAATGTTTTATTATAGGTGATTTCTTTTATTATAGATGAAGTTTCTTGAATTATAAAAACAAATTAAACTATACCAGATACGCTTTTTTCGGAAGAATATATACTTCCCAACTATAGTATATTGAAAAAATTCGTACAAATGGAGAATTTTTAAGTGACTAGATTGAATTTTAAAACTAGGTTGGATATTTGCTTCTCTGTAAAGCTATATAGTATATGTGCCAATAGTAAAAACAAAAAAATTAAACTAAGTTTTTCCCAAAGACAATAGAAACAAATCGTTAATAGTCACAATGATGCTTACAATAATTTTTCCTGTATATTAGTATATGCATATTTCTTGAGCTAGTCATCCTGACCAATCCCTATGCTGTAGTTTACTTGCTTCTTCCACTTCAGTGTTGTTAGGCTTCCTGATTGGAGTATGTGCAATTGACCTTCTGTGTATTTCTGGGTTATATAGATACAAATAACTCTTCAAGCAGTGAAAAATTCAGTAAATTAGCTTGTTGTTTTTGCTTCACTATAATCCCTAAATTAAGTAAATCACTTGCTAAATTTGTCTTCTTTTTGTTCAGGGTGCTTTGGTCAGTGCAAGTTCAGATGATACACTTCATTTGTGGAACCTTAGACAAAAAAGGCCAGCTATTCTTCATTCTCTTAAATTTAATCGAGAACGGTAAGAATTTATGAGTTAAGCAATTTACTAAGATACAATAAAATTATTTCCTGAGCAAGTTACAGGTTAACTTTTGAAAGATTTTTTTCCATAATCTTAATAGCTGGAAATAATATAATGTTTATGATTGCTTTTATAATTGTTAATTTTCATAGAAAATTCATAATTGATATAGATTTAGTCATCATCTACTAATGGAATGTTTCTTACATTTCTGTCCTCCTTGCTATAAAGCAGCACTTTGGCAATGACGCATTCCTTTCGCTAAGCAGAGTATTGTAAACCCTGACTTAAACTTTGAGGCAAGTAAACAGTAAACATATTTTTACACATTTGATCATGGTAGTTGCTTCCTACACTTTCATCCTTTTGTTTAAATTTTTTTTTAATAAAAAAATACTGAGACAAAAGTTTTAGGTATCAAAAAATGTTGGTACTAACTGGTGAGCAACACTGCATATTCAAGGTTCGCGCTTAAAATGGTAATTTGATCAAAATTTCAATTCCCCATTTTAGAATGAAATATTAATAATCAGAAAGAGAAAATTATATGAATGGATATAAAATGTTATTAGACTTTATGTGTAACATGTTGTACCAAATTTTAATGTTTCTAATATAGGATTCAACCAGGCCTGGAACATAGCACACATCCACTTAACTAATAATATACCTTGAAGTAAAATTGTATTTTATTGTCTGTCTTTGTACTTTAACTATAAAATATTCTAATATTTGTTTATTATTTGGAGAACAGTCATACAATTTGCAGTGAATGGCAAGGGCCATCACAGGAAAGCTTGTTGTTCATGAAAGAAAAAGAAATCTCTGAAATAAATTTACACAGATTAGCAAGTATTGTCCAAACTGATGTAGTTGAATAATAGAGGCAGGCAGTCATTTCTGAGAGCTCAAGATAGTATTAATTTTATTTTATTGAATGGTCATAGTTCATAAGGAATTATCACCATAGACAGTGCTCAATGAAGTAAATCTGTTTTTTTATTGGAATAGTGAGAAAAAAGGATGGAAACTCTACAGATAGCCTTTTCTGAAGCTTTTTCTTTTTCTCCTTATATACATACTATACTGTTTAAATTATTAACCCTCAATATTTTGAGTAGCATTCATGAATATTACATCTGCAGTATTTTAGGATTCAGGATCAATGGAAATTTTATTGTGTCCAGTATTTTTTTAGATGAGAATATTTATATTTTAGATATTTGCTAAAATTAGATAGGAATTCTTTCTTTAGTTTATATCTCATTTTGGTTATTTTTTAAATTTTAAAATAAGTAATATAACAAATTTTAGGATATTAAAATTAAAGGTCAGTCAAGAGATGTTATAGTATTTGTTTTCTTTACACTGAATATATTACCTACTCAGATATTGCCATCCTAATATTTTGTTTGTTTCAATAGTTTGAATATTTTAGCCATACAGTTTTGTATAGATGGACAGAATGGATTATTTTCTGGAATATTGGAATATTGGAATATTGAAGGAAATGTTCTGGACCCTTTTACAGCCCGTTTGGGGGGAAGGAGTGATTGGTGGTGAGGATTACCAATTCTAAGTTCATTATCTCAGTTGAGGTGGATTTCATTGGAAGTCCCGTGAAAGTGTAAGCTGACAGACTTGGGACAAGTTTAAATTATCGGAACCTTGCAAGCATTGTCTATTTTAATGCTTACAAAAATGTGATATATATCTTTTTTTCCCACAGTATTTTATTTACTTATTTATTTGGGTGAACAGTGGGGAGGTGTTGATGATCCTGCAGGGTCCATGGGTAGGAAGTCCAATAATGAAACTATCAATGTCTGTGGTTGCCAGAAAACACTTGAAGGGAAAAACTAGGGGGCAGATAGATTAGCACATGGGGCAATGAAAGGAAGGGTACCCCCTCTAGTCGGCGGCCCCTCACCACTTTTGTCTTCGGGTCCTTGACCACTTTCACCAGTTGTCTTGCTACCCCAGAAAGAAGAGTTGGTTCCCACCTCTTGCAATCCTCCCACTCCCGTCAGGTGGAGGCAAGGGAGCTCCAGGTAGAGTTCCCACCACAGGCGACCCATCTGGAGGGCCCAACCGCCCATGCTGGCAGCAGCAGACGCTGGGAAGCAGAGGTCCCTGGGACTTGGGAGTCTGCTCCGCCTTCAGTTTTCAACTCATCCCCAGGTCTAAGCGCCCCGCGCCTCCACCCACACCATGGAGCCGCTTTTCTGCACCGATTTGGGAGCACTTCTAACTTTAGTGGCTCTGGCTGGGGACCTGATATAAAGAAAAAGAAATTCATTATCTCAAAATGAGAATAATCATTAACACTCTTGGCTGGAGAATAATAGTTAACTATCACAATTTATTGTGGAGGGGGAAAATATCTTTAAAAATATGGTGAACAAGGGGATTAGATCTGTAAAGGAAAATTTATCCAAGCATCTTTTGGAATTCTTAAGTCCTCGTAAAGTAGCCATTTAACTATGTGAATTTCTATATATCCTTATGCCATATATATAGTTTATGCTATAAATTTTAGTGTTTTATTTTAAGGCACCTTTAGCCTTTGGTCCTACAATCTTTAAAGACAGCAACCAGCCTTAGATTTTTGAGAATTAGGTTTAGCTATTTCAGCTGCTTCTGATGGATGATTCCTTTCAAATCTCATTTTAAACCTAAATGTAGAAGAGAAACTGTTTTGATTTCTGTTATGTCTGACCTGAAAAATAAATAAAATCAAACATTCGCATTTTAGGCATATTAATAGCCTTCACTATCACTGGTCATAAATTGTATTGTATAATGTTGGGGAAAGCATAGAGTCATTTTATATGATTTTCAAGTAAAATTCTATACGTAGGCTATGATACACAGACCTTAAATTACTTGTATATATTATAGCAGGGTTAATTTTTTCTGTCTGTGGTATTCTGCTTCAAATTTCTCTAGTGTCCTTGATTTTGTCTCGTTTTGACTTTTGGTTTTCCTAAGAACTTTTTATATAGAGACTTTGGGTTTTAGTTTTTCCTGAGACTTCAATAAAAGCAATAATTTTCAGTTTATTAGGCCTTTCTCTTCTTTTTTTTAACCATTCAGTTTTGAAAATTTTAATACTTATTCTAGATAAATTTTCTAGTCTTTTGTTGGATATGTGGTTTGCAAATATTTTCTCCCAGTTGATAGTTTAAGACCCTGTTAACAGGGTCTTTCATAGAGAAAATATTTGAAATTTTTATGAAGCCCAGTGTATTAATTCTTTCATTATGGGTCATACTTTTGCATAAAAACTAAGAATTTGTTGCTTAGTCCTAGATCCCAAGAATTTTCTCCAATTTTTTAAAAGTTTTATATTTTACATATAAATGTATACTCTATTTTGAGTTATTTTTTTGTATAAAGTTTGAAGTTTGAAGCTGGAGATTCTTTTTTTGTCTCAGTTCTCCATTTAATGGAGTTCTCCATTAGATATCCAGTTCTCCAGTGCCATTTGTTGACCTCTTTCATTGTATTGCCTCGCACATTTGTCAAAAGTATGTTGGACATATTAAGCAGGTTTATTTTTCTATGTTCTCTATTGTGTTCCACTGATCTATGTGTCTGTCTCTCTGCCAGTGCCACAAAGTCTTGATTACTGTAGTTGTATTATTAAGTCTTGAAATTGGGTAGACAGATTCCTCCTACTTTATTATTGTTTTTCACAATTGCTTTAGCCATTCTAATTTCTTAGCTTTTTCATGTAAATTTTAGAATGAGCATGTCCACAAAATCTACAAAAATATCTTTCCAGAGTTTTATAAAAGTGTGAATTGACATTTTTATTATATTGAGTATTAAAATCCAAGAACACAGGTTGTCTATTGACTTAAATCTTTTATATCATCTAGGTTTTGTAGCTTTTAGTATATAAGTTCTATAATTACTCTTTACATTTCTATCCCAGTATATCATATTGTGAGTGATTTTAAATGGTATTGCACTTTAAATGTCAGTTTCCACATGTTCATTGCTAATATATAGAAATACAATTATTTGTATATTTATCTGATATGATGAAATGCTGCTGAATTCATATTAGTTCTGAGAGTTTCTTTGTAGATTCCTTGTGATTTTCTAAGTAAACCATCATGTTTTCTGGACATAGAGAAGCTTTATTTTGTCCTTTCTGATCTAAATGCCTTTATTTCCTTTTCTTGCTTTCTTGCACTGGCTAGAACTTCTAATACGATGTTGAAGAAGAGCAATTAGAGCAGCCATTTTTGCCTATTCTTAATCTTAGCTAGGGAGGATTCATATTTCACTATTAATAGAGTGTTAATTGTAGGTTTTATTGTAGCTGTTCTTTATGAAGTTGACAAAATACCCTCTAATATGATTTTTGATATTTTTTATCATGAAGGATTGTTGAATTTTGTCAAATGCTACTTCTACATGAATTGCTATGATCATGTTATTTTTTGTTTTCTTTTTTTAATATTAGGTATATTTCTTTTTATTTTTTAATTGCATTTTTTCCATCACTGTTTATATACCTATAACCCCCTAATCCCTGCAGTCACCATGGTGTTGTCCATGATCATGAGCCCTTTCTTTTTTTTGCTCAATCCCTCCACCCTCTAACCCACTGTACCATAGCTGTCATCCTGCTCTCTATGAGTCTGTTTCTATTTTCCTTGTTAGTTCAGTTTGTTCATTAGATTATACACATGAGTGAAATCATATGGTAGTTGTCTTTCTCTGACTGGTTTATTTCACTTAACATAGTGTTCTCCAGATCCATCCATGCTGTCACAAAGGATAACATTTTCTTCTTTTTTACAGCTGAGTAGTATTCCATTGTGTAAATGTTCCACAGTATTTTGATCCACTCATCTACTGATGGCCACTTAGGCTGTTTCCAGCACTTAGCTATTGTAACTAACGCTGCTGTGAACATTGGGGTGCATAGCTTCTTTTGAATTGGCGATTCAGTATTCTTTGGGTATAATCCCAGCAGTGGGACAACTGGATCGAAAGGCAGTTCCATCTTTAGTTTTTTGAGGAAATTCCATACTGTCTTCCACAGTGGCTGTACTAGTCTGCATTCCCACGAACAGTGTACTAGGGTTCCCTTTTCTCCACAACCTCGCCAGCACTTGTTGTTTGTTCATTTGCTTATGATGGCCATTCTGTCTGGTGTGAAGCGGTATCTCAATGTGGTTTTAATTTGCATCTTGCTAACGGCTAGTGATACTGAGCATTTTTTCATGTGTCTCTGGGCCCTGTGCATGTCCTTCTTGGAGAAGTGTCTGTTCAGGTCCTTTGCCCAGTTTTTAATTGGATTGTCTTCCTGGAGTGGTGTCACATGAGTTTTTTATATATTTTGGAGATTATACCCTTGACCGAGGTATCATTGGCAACTATGTTCTTGTGATGATGACTTCTTAGACCCATCATTTAGAAGCGTGTAACTTAGTTGCAAGTATTTGGAGACTTTTGCATTTAAAAAAAATTTTTTTTAATCCTCACCAGAAGATATGTTAATTGATTTTAGAGAGAGAAAGAGAATGCGACCAGGTATCACACCTGCAACCTAGGTATGTGCCCTGCCCAGGAAGTGCGCCTGCCACTTTTTGGTGTGTGGGGCGATGTTCTAACCAACTGAGCTACCTGGGCAGGGCCCAAGTATTTGGAGACTTTTTTTTCCTATTATGTTTTTAGTAAATTGATTTCTATATTGATTCTATTCTCTTTAAAGAACACATTCTACATGACTCGAATTACTTTAAATTTGTTGATGTTTGTTTTTCAGCTCAGGATATAGTCTATCTTGGCATATGTTTTTGGATGCTAGAAAAGAATGCCTAATTCCCCTTTGTTTGTCAGATTATTCTATAAAAGTTGATTAGTTCCTGTTGGTTGATAGTTGTGTTGAGTTCTTCCATATCCTTGCTGATTTGCTAGAGACAAGTGTTGAAATTTCCTCCTAGAATCTCAGATTTTCTTTTTTCTGTTCTATCATTTTGTGCTTTACATATTTTGAAATCTGTTGTTTGGTTGTATGTCCATTTAGAATTTGTATGTCTCCTTGGTGGATTGACCTTTTTATATTTACATAATATCTCTCTCCGGTCATTGTCTTTCCAGTGAATTTTTTAAAATCTGATATCAGTACAGCCACTCCTGCTTTCTTTTGATTAATGTTTGCATAATATATCTTTGTCCTTCCTGTTACTTTCAGCCTACTCATGTCAATATATTCAGTTTCTTCTATACAGTGTATAATTGAGTGATTTTTTCCAATATGTTAATGTTTATTTTTTTATTGTTGTTCAATTACAGTTGTCCCAATTTTCCCCCCACAGTCTCCCGCTGCCCAACCCACCCCCACCTCCCACATTCACTCCTCCCCCGCCCCAATGTCTTTGTCCATGGGTATTTTATACATGTTCCTTGATGACCCTTCCATTTCTTTGCCTCATTATCCCCCTCTTCCCTCCCCCTGTTTACTGTCAGTTTGTTCTTTATTTCCATGTCTCTGGTTCTTTTCTGCTCATTTGTTTTATTGATTAGGTTCCACTTATAGGTGACATCATATGGTATTTGTCTTTCACTGCCTGGTTTATTTCACTTAGCATAACACTCTCCAGTTCCATCCATGCTGTTGCGAAGGGTAGGATTTCCATCTTTCTTTCTGCTGCATAGTATTCCATTGTGTAAATGTACCACAGTTTTTTGATCCACTCATTTACTCACTCTGCCTGTGTATTTTAATTGTAATTATTGATATTTTAGGGCTTAAGTTCTTATTTTATTTTTTGCCTGCTTGTTTTATTTTTATTTATTTGGTTTTTGTCTTCATGTGATTTAATTGAACATTTTTTAAATAATTCCATTTTGATTTATCTATAGTTTAAATTTTAGTGTGTCCTTTTAAAAATTAATTTACATATATATTTTTAAATTTTAAGTGTATCTTTTTGTATCATTCCCCTTTTACTGGTAGCTGTAAACATTTCATAAACAATGTATCATAGTCTACTGCTATTGCATTTTCCCAGTTTATATGAATATTTCCTTTCTTCACATCTGTTATTTACAGGGTGGGGCAAAATAGGTTTACAGTTGTTCATATGGAAATAAAAGAATAATTAATAAATAATAATACAAGAATAAAATGTGTTTCATACTCATAACTGTAAACCTACTTTTACCCCACCCTTTATAGTAAATTTTCCTCTAAATATATTAGGACCACATCAGAATGTGTTATAATTTTTGCTTCAACTATCAAACTTAATTTAGGAAAATTAAGAGGAGAAGGAAAATATATTGTATTTATTTGCATTTTTACTTTGTTTTTTCCTTCATATTTGATAATAAAAACTCTTTTATCATTTCCTTTTGGGTTAGTGAAGTTTTTTAACCATTTTTTTAGAGTTCATCCTCTAATGACAAATTTTCGTATAGCTTCTTCTAATAATGTTATGATTTTTCCTTTGTTCCTGAGAGATATTTTTGGTAGATACAGAATCCTGGGTTGAGAGTTATTTTCTTTAAGCACTTGAATAGTGTTCTACTTCCTCCTGGCCTTCTGTTTTCTGATGGAAAATCTACTATTATTGCAGTTTTTCCCTTTACAGTTAAGGTGTTTTTCTCTCTTACTGCTTACAAGAATTTTTCTTTTCTTAGTTTTTAGATGTTTGGCTATGCTGCATCTTTATTTTATTTCTTCAGGCTTTTCCTGCGTTGTTTTTCTTAGCGTTTTGAATATTTTTTGTTTGTCATTTGTCAAATTTGGGGATTTTTAGACATTATTTCTTTGACTGCTTTTCAATCCCATTTTCTTTTCCTTTCCTTCTGGGACCCTATAACATAATTGTATCTTTTGTTTTTGCCCCACAGCTTTCTGAGCTGTTGGTACTTTTTTACATCTATTTTCTGTTTCTTCAGATTGGGTAATTTTCATTGTTTTATGTTTGAGTTCACAGACTCCTTTTTCTGTCTCCTCTGTTCTGTCATTGAGAATATACCTATTTATAACATAGGTTTTAAATTTTTCATTGTATTTTCAGTAGTAAAATTTGCATTTGGTTCTCTTTTTTCCTCCTGTCTTGCTGAGACTTTCCAGTTAATTTCCATTTCATTTTATTCACAATTGCTTGTACTTTTGCAATAGCTTCTTTTAAATATTTTTCAGTGAGTTGTAACATTTTTATTATCTTGGTGTTGGTATCATCTTTTTTTATTCTAATTGAGATTTTTCCTATTACTTGGTACTATGGGTGACTTTTAAAAAAATTGAAACTGGACATTTTAACCCTGGCCGGTGGGGCTCAGTTGGTTGGAGCATCATTCCATAGACTGAAAGGTCATGGGATCCATTTCCAGGCAGGACACATACTCACGTTTATCCCTGGTGAAGGTGCATATGGGAGGCAACCATTTGATGTTTCTCCTTCACATTGATGTTCCTCCCTCTCTCCCTCCCTCCCTTCCTTCCCTACCTGAACTTTTACACTTGTGTCTACTCTTATAGGATAAGTGTTTTTATACTCTTGTGATTCAGAAAGGGTGATCTTAAATCCTCTTTAACACAAATCCCCTCTTTCTACTTAGATTGAATTGAAAATTGATGGCCTAGAAACATGACCATCAAGTTATTTATTGTGGGATGTTATTAAATATTTTTTGGCAATAGCATTTTTAGCATTTAGGTTTTAATCATAATAACCCAATATCATATAGGTTAGTTAAACTCTAATTAGATTTTCAATTAACCCTGAAATAGCATGGCTTCTAATTTTTTTTAGACATAGTGTACAAGGTACTTTCTGCCAAATACTTTTAAATAGATGAAGATAGGTTTAGAGAGGTAGGCTGTTGTGTACTTCAATTTATCTTTCTGAGAATATAAGTTCGATGGACCAGATAGTCATGCTTATATAAAGAGGTACAGAGATAGATCCAAGATGTCAGTGGAGTAGGTGGAAGCAAAACTAACCTCCTCCCAGGACCAAAATAGAACTACAACTAAATTATAGAAAAATCACCCTGAATAACTAACTGAACACTAGCTGAAGAGGAGCCTTGTAACCAAGAACTTAGGGAAGAAACCACATCACCATACTGAGACTGGTAGGAAATGCAGAGGCATGAGAGGGTTGGCTGGGCTCCCATAAAGGGCAGTTGAAGTTCTAAAGGATTATTTCAGTGGCCATGGGTGTTCCCCCTAAGAAGTGTGGGGTCTAAACCCCAAGCCGGAATCCCCAACCGGGAGCACCAGAAATGGGAAAGGTGCCCACATAACATTCATCTGTGAAAATCAACGGAGTTTCTGTCTGTCAGGAAGACAGCTAGAGACTCAGACCCCCTATTAAAGGGCCAAGACACAAAATATCTTCTGTAGTCACTAACCCTGGCTTTGGTGGAGGGAGGGCAGAGTTGGCTAGAGCAGCATGAGGAAAGTCTGGATTTGGTGGCTCAGAGGAGAGAGCTGAAGGGTCAGCTGCCAAATTCCTAGTGCTCAGTCATTCTCAGTACTTCAGAAACCATCTTCCTCAGGAAGAGCACTCCTCTCCATGCAAAATCAGCCTCCGGGGAAGCAATAGCCCAACCCACAGGGATTCCCTTTGCCCCACCCTGTGTTGTCTAAGCCTGGTTGCTGAGGAGTACAACTGGACGAACCTCCAGTGATTAACCATAACAGAGAGCCTGCAAGCGGAGACAGATCTCTGGGAGCTGTAAGACTTTGCTGACCCAGTCCT
Organism: Mormoops blainvillei; assembly: GCA_004026545.1. Lineage (NCBI taxonomy): Eukaryota > Metazoa > Chordata > Mammalia > Chiroptera > Mormoopidae > Mormoops > Mormoops blainvillei. Next base: position 71,391 of record PVJD01003216.1, on the reverse strand, counting down.
GGGCCTGGTACTGGTAAAAGCTGGACGTGGTGTGCAGCCTGGTTCATTCTGCATGTACCCAGTCCCAGCAGAGGGAGCCACAAGCTGTGAATCTCTGATAGCTCGAAACAGGTTCCCAGGGCCAGTCACAGGCAGCATCCATCATGGGACTGCAAGAGAGCCTTTGAGATTTACCCAATACATAGAAAAAATACAAGGAAGCGGCCAAAATGGGAAGACAAAGAAACAGGCCCCAAATGAAAGAATGAGAAAATTCTTCAGAAGAACTAAATGAAATGGAGACAAGCAATTTATCAGATATAGAGTTAAAAGGAATGATTATAAGGGTGCTCAAAGTCATGATAAAAGACATAGAAATGGTATGAAAGGACCAGTCAGAAATGAAGAATGCAATATCTGAAGAAAATAATACACTGGAAGGAATAAACAGTACATTAGATGAAGCAGGGGACTGAACCAGTGATTTGGAAGACAAGATAGAAAAAAGAAAAACCCACACAAAAAGAGAAGCAAAATGAAAAAAGGATTTTTAAAGAAATGAGGATAATTTAAAGGGACCTTTGGACAACATGAAGCATAACAACATCCTCATCATAGGGATACCAGAAGGAAAATAGAATGAACGACCAAGTGATTGAGACCATATTTAAAGACATAATGACCAAAAACTTCCCTAACTTGGTGAAGGAAAAAGACATACAAGTTCAGGAAGCTCAGAGGGTCCCAAACAAGGTGGACCCAAAGTGGTCCACACTAAGACACACTATAATTAAAATGGCAAAGCTTAAAGACAAGGAGAGCCCTGGCTGATGTGGCACAGTGGATTGGGGACCAGTCTGCAAACCAAAGGTCATCGGTTTGAGTCCCAGTCAGGGCATATGCCTGGGTGCAGATAAGGACCTCCAACTGGAAGCTTGTGAGAGGCAACTGACGGACATCTCTCACACTGATGTTTCTTTCCCTGTCTGTCTCCCTCCCTTCCCCTCTCTCTAAAAATAAATAAATAAAATCTTTAAAAAATATTTGCATAAAAAATAAAGACAAGGAGAGAATCTTAAAAGCCATAAGAGAGAAAAGTAGTTAGTTACCTACAAAATAGCTCACATAAGACTGCCATCTCATTTCTCAACAGTAACATTTCAGGCCAGAAGATATTGGCATGAAATATTCAAAGTGAGAAAAAGCAAGGACCTACAACTAAGGCTACTTTCCACAACAAAGCTATCGTTTAAAACTGAAGGAGAAATAAAGAGGTTCCCAGACAAGAAAAAACTAAATGACTCTGTTACCACCAAACTAGTATGGCAACATAAAGGGCTCGCTTTAACAAGAAAAAGAAAAAGGAAAAACATATCAGAGGAAAATCATTAAAAAATAGTGGCAATTAATATGTATCTATCAATAATCACTCTAAATGTAAAAAGCTTAAATGCTCCAATCAAAGATATAGGGTAGCTGAATGGATAAGAAAACAAGACGAATATGTATGCTATCTTCAGGAGACCAAACTCTGAACAAAAGATACACACAGACTAGAAGTAAAGGGACATAAAAAGATATTTTGTGCAAGTGGAAAGGGAATAAAAAGATGGGGTAACAATACTTGCATTTAACAAAATAGACTTTGAAACCAAGGCTATAGTCAGAGACAAAGAAAGACACTACATAATGATAAAGGGAACAATCCAACAATAGGATATAACCCAAGTAAACTTTTATGCATCCAAAGTAAGAGCACTAAATATATAAAGCAAATCTCGCAGGGCTTAAAGGGAGAGACTGACAGAAATACAGTTATAGCTGGGGATTTTAACATCCCATTGACGTCAATTGATAGAGCCTCCAGACAGAAAATCAACAAGGAGACAGCCATCTTCAACAACATTCTAGATCAAATGGATTTAATTGGTATCTTCAGAGCATTTCATCCCAAAGCAGCAAATATATATTCTTTTCAAGTGCACATGAAACATATTCTAGGATAGACCACATGTTAGGACACAAAATAAGTCTCAGTTTCTTTAAGAAGATTGAAATCTTATCAAGCATCTTCTCTGACCATAATGCTATGAAACTAGAAGTCAATCACAAGAGAAAAACAGAAAAATACACAACGATATGGAACCTAAATAACATGTTTTAAACAATGAAGAGGTCAACAATGAGATCAAGGAAGGAATCAAAAGATACCTTGAAACAAATGAAAGTGAGAACACAATAACCCAAAATCTGTGGGACACAGCATAAGCAGTCCTAAAAGAGAAAGTCACAACATTACAGGTCTAACTTAAGAAACAAGAAAAACTGAAATATCCTAAACCTACACCTGAATGACGAGAAAAAGAACAACAAACAAAGCCAAGAGTGAGTATAAGGGAGGAAATAATCAGGTGTAGAACAGAAATAAATGTCATAGAGACTGGAAAAAAAACCCCCCAACAATTTAAATGATAAATGAATCCAGGAACACAATTTATTGAAGGTACTGGTTTTGCCTCATTGTATGTTCTTGCCTCCTTTGCCAAATTTTAATTGACCATAAAGGTGTGGGTTTATTTTTGTGCTATTTAACCTTCTTCTATTTTAAAATAACTGCGCCGTAATATCCATGTACGAACTGTTATCTCTTTTCTCCATATCTTCTTTTTTCTTTTTCTTTTGACCATTCAGATTTTTTATTTTTATTTTTATGGTATATTTTACTGATTATGGTATTACAGTTGTCCCATTTTTTTCTCCCCTTTATTCCCTCCATCCTATACCCCATCCCATCTTCCCCACACCTCTAACTTCATGTTTATGGGTTGTACATATCAGTTCTTTGGCTTCTCAGTTTCCTATACTATTCTTAGCCTTCCCCTGTCTATTGTTCTCTTGTCAGCATTTTCCCACCACCACTTTCCCGAGCCCCACCAATCCCTACCTCCCACCCTCAACCCTTCCCCCATTTGGCTTTGTTAATGGGTCCTTTATGCATGTTCCTTAATGACCCTTCCCCTCCTTTTCCCTTATTATCCCCCTCTCTCCTCCCCTCTGGTTACTGTCAGTTTGTTTTTTATTTCAATGTTGCTGGTTATATTTTGCTTGCTTGTTAATTTTGTTGATTAGGTTCCACTTATAGATGAGATCATATGGTATCTGTCTTTCACTGCCTGGTTTATTTCACTTAGCATAATGCTTTTCAGTTCCATCCATGCTATTGCAAGAGTAGTAGTTCCTTCTTTCTTTCTGCTGCAAAGTATTCCATTGTGTAAAGTACCATAGTTTTTTGATCCACTCATTTACTGTTGGGCACTTAGGCTGCTTCTAATTCTTGGCTGTTGTAAATTGTGCTGCTATGAACATCGGGGTGCATAGGTTCTTTAGAATTGGTGTTTCAGGATTCTTAGGGTATAATCCTAGCAGTAGAATTGCTGGATCAAAAGCCAGTTCCATTTTTAGTTTTTTGAGGCACTTCCAAACTGTTTTCCACTGTCTGCATTCCCACCAACAGTGTACTACAGTTCCCTTTTCTACACATCCTTCCCAGACCTTTTTATTTAATCATTTGTTTATTATGACCATTCTGACTGATGTGAAGGGGTATCTCATTGTGGTTTTAATTTGCACCTCTCTGGTGGTTAGTGATGCTGAGCATCCTTTCATGTGTTTCTAGACCCCTCATATGTCCTCCTTGGAGAAGTGTCTGTTCAGGTCCTTTGTCCATTTTTTAATTAGACTGTTTGCCTTCCTGGAGTGTAGTCATGTGAGTCCTTCATGTATTTTACAGATCAAACCCTTGTCCAAAGTATCATTGACAAATATATTTTCACATATGGTTGGTTCCCTTTTCATTTTGCTGATGTTTTCTTTAGCCATGCAGAAGCATCTGGTTTTGATGAAGTCCAGTTTGTTTATTCTTTCCTTTATGTCCCTTGCTCTAGAGGACATATCAGTAAAAATATTGCTGCATGGAATATCTGAGATTTTCCTGCCTGTGTTCTTCTCTAGGACTGTTATGGTGTTGCAACTTATGTTTCTTTATTCACCTTGAGTTTATTTTTGTGTGTGGTGTAAGTTGGTTGTTGAATTTCATTGTTTTGCATGCAACTATCCAGATCTCCTAACACCATTTGTTGAAGAGGCTATTTTTACTCCATTTTATGCATCTGCCACCTTTGTTGAATGTTATTTGACCATAGAGACATGGGTTTATTTCTGGGCTCTCTATTCTGTTCCACTGATCTGTGCGTCTGTTCTTATGCCTGTACCAGACTGTTTTGATTACAGTGGCTTGTAATGTAGTTTGATGTCAGTTATTGTGATCCCTCCTACTGTGTTCTTCTTTCTCAAAATTGCTGCAGGTATTCGGGGTCATTGATGATTCCAGGAAATTTTTGAAATGTTTGTTCTATATCTGTGAAATATGTCATTGATTATTTTAATAGGGATTGCATTGAATCTATAAATTGCTTTGGGTAGTATGGGCATTTTAATGATGTTAAGTCTTCCAATCCATAAACATGGTATATGCTTCCATTTATTTGTGTCTTCCTTAATTTCTTTCTTCAGTGTTGTGTAGTTTTCTGAGTACAGGTCTTTAAACTCCTTGGTTAAGTTTATTCCTAGGTACTGTGTCTTTCTTGATGCTATAGTAAATGGGATTCTTTTCCTGATTTCTGCTTCTGATATTTCATTGTTGGTGTACAAAAATGCCTTTGATTTGTGAGTATTGACTTGTATCCTGCTCTTTTGCCAAATTTACTTATTAGGTCAAGTAGTTTTTTGGTGGGGTATGTAAGTTTTTCTGTGTACACTATCATGTCATCTGCAATCAACGATAGTTTTACTTCCTCCTTTCTAATTTGGATGCCTTGTATTTCTTTTTCTTGTCTGATGGCTATGGCTAGGACTTCTAATACTATATTGAATAGAAGTGGTGAAAGCAGACATCCCTGTCTTGTTCCCAATCTTAGTGGGAAAGCTTTTAGTTTTTTCCCATCCTGTATAATGTTGGATGTAGGTTTCTTGCACATGGCCTTTATTATGCTGAGGCATGCCCCCTTTATTCCCACTTTGCTGAGTGTTTTTATCATAAATGGGTGCTGTATCTTATAAAATGCCTTTTCCGCATCTATTGATGTGATGATGTGATTTTTGTCTTTCCTTTTGTTTATGTGATATATTACTTTTATTGATTTGTGAATATTGTACTGTCTTTGCATCCCTAAGTTGAATCCCACTTGGTCATGGCATATGGTCTATTAAATGTCTTGGTGCATGCGGTTTGCTAATATTTTGTTGAGGATTTTAGCGTCTATGTTCATCAGTGGTATTGGCCTGCAGTTTTCTTTCTTTGTGGTATCTATGTGATTTTGGGATTCGGACGATACTGACCTCACAAAGAGTTTGGGAGTCTTCCCTCTTCTTGGATTTTTTTGGAATGGTCTGAGAAGGACAGGGGTTAGCTCTTCCTTAAATGTTTTGTAAAATTTTGTGAAACCATCTGGTCCAGAGCTTTTGTGTGTCTGGAGTTTTTTGATTACTGCTTCAATTTCACCAGCTGTTACTGGTCTGTTCAGGCTTTCTGTTTTGTTTTCATTCAGTTTTGGAAGATTATATTTTTCCAGGAATTTGTCCATTTCATTCAGGTTTTCAAATTCCTTGGCATATAGTTTTTCATAGTAATTTCTTACAGTCATTTGCATTTCTGTGGTATCAGTTGTCATTTCTCCTCTTTCATTTCTGATTTTATTTATTTGGGTCCTCTCTCTTTTTTTCTTGATGAGTCTGCTTAAAGACTTGTTGATTTTGTTTATTTTTTCAAAGAACTGGCTCCTGGATTTGCATTTCTATTTTTTTAATTGATCTGTGTCGCTGGCATCAAAATTATGTCTATTTCTTTTAACAATTTACTAGCTCCTTTTCTTAGTAAACTCTAGGAAATATTGTGCTTTAATAACAATTCAGGCATGGGATAACTGTGAACTTATTACTGTGTATATAAGAGTGATTAAAGAGCATTAGTATGCCAACCTTGTAAGAGTGATGATACTGTGAGGAGAAGACTGTTAAATTTCCAGATATCATATTTAGTAATCATGGTTGCTTTGACTATGGAATAGGATCCCAGAGTTGGTCAGAAAGCCCACTGTGAAGATGAGGCAGAACAACAACAAAAAAGATCATATTATAGTGGATCTCTGAACTTATAAGTTTTCTTTATTCTATTTAGTTGCCAAGCATGTGAATAAAGAGTAGATAATTTGTCACCTTAAGTAAGCAGAGCTACAAACTCTATGACAACTGTGAAATTTATGTTTCAAATTTACCTAATTTTTGTTTGAACTGGACATTACTGAAAAAATAACAAGCAAACAATGTAGCTTCATAGAACTATGGTACTTTTGCAACCCCCAAAAAATAGGTTTTAATTATAGTTTCTCCACTGTTTTGTCCCCAGCATTAAAAATAAAAAATGGTTTTTTTTATTACAAGTAAAAAATAAAAATTCTTTTTAAAAGTACATTTTTATTGATTATACTATTACTGTTGTCCCATGTTTTTCTCCCCATTCTCCTCCTCCGCCCTGCACCTGCCCTCGCCCTCCAGCATTCCCCCCACTTAGTTCATGTCCATTGGTTGTACATATATGTTCTTTGGCTTCTCCGTTTCCTATACTATTCTTAACCTCCTCCTGTCTATTTTGTACCTACCAATTATGCTTCCTATTCCCTGTACCTTTTTCCCCATCCTCCCCCTCCCCCTTCTCACTGATAACATCCATGTGATGTCCATTTCTGTCATTCTGTTCCTGTTCTAGTTGTTTTCCTTGTTTTTGTTTTTGTTATTGTTTGTAGGTACAGTTGTTGATAGTTTGTTGTCATTTTAGTGTTCATAGTTTTGATCTTTTTCTTTTCTTAGATAACTCCCTTTAACATTTCATATAATAAGGGCTTGGTGATGATGAACTCCTTTAACTTGACCTTATCTGGGAAACACTTTATCTATCCTTGCATTCTAATGATAGCTTTGCCAGATTGAGTAATCTTGGATGTAGGTCCTTGCCTTTTATGACTTTTAATACTTCTTTCCTGCCACTTCTTGCCTGTAAGGTTTCTTTTGAGAAATCTGCTGATAGTCTTAAGGGAATTCCTTTGTAGGCAGCTGTCTCCTTTTCTCTTGCTACTTTTAAGATTCTCTCCTTATTTTTAATCTTGGGTAATGTTATTATGATGTGCCTTGGTGTGTGCTTCCTTGGATCCAACTTCTTTGGGATTGTCTGAGTGTTCTGGATTTGTGTATCTAGTTCCTTCACCCGATAGGGGAAGTTTTCCTTTATTGTTTGTTCAAATAAGTTTTCAATTTCTTTCTCATCCTCTTCTCTTTCTGGCACTCCTATGATTCAGATTTGGAACATTTAAAGTTGTCTCAGAGGTTCCTCAGCCTCTCCTCATTTTTTAAAATTCTTGTTTCTTCATTCTGTTCCAGTTGAATGTTTATTTCTTCCTTTTGTTCTAAATCATTGATTCTGGTTTTCTTCCCTGCACTGTTGGTTCCCTGTATTTTTTTCTTTATTTCACTTTGTTTAGCCTTCACTTCTTCCTTTATTTTATATCTGTACTCAGTTATTTCTTTGAGCATCTTGATTATCAGTGTTTTGAACACTGCATGTGATCAGTTGTCTATCTCCTTGTCACTTAGTTCTTTTTCTGGGGTTTTTTGGTTTGTTCTTTTCTTTGGGCCATGTTTCTTTGTCTCCCCTTACCTGATGCATTGTAAGGGGTGGAGCCTTAGGTATTCACCAGGGCAGGGCAACCCATTTCTCACTCCATTGTGGTGTTGTGTGTGGGGATGGGTCAGAGAGGGACAATGCCACTTGCTCAGCTCTCACCCTGCTTTCAGTCACTTCCCCCACCACCCACAAGCAAATTAGGTTCTCCTGGTGCTGATTCCTGGGTGAGTGGGTTTGTGTACATTCTAGGACCCCATGGGTTCCCCCAGTGGACTCTCCTGTAAGCCTGGGAGTTTCTCCCCCACCGCAACCCCCACAGGTTTTTACAGCCAGAGGTTTTGAGACTTTGTTCCCCTGCAGTGGAATCCTGAGTTGTGTGGTCTGTCTCACTCCCCAGTTATTCCTTCCAGTCTATCCACATGCAAATATGGTAGTACCATATCCACCAGCCGCCACCTTGCTGTGCATCCTATCCTCCCCAACTACCCATCTCCACCTCTTCTACCAGCCTGGATGAATGTTTCTTCTTTAACACCTTGATTGTTTGACTTCCATACAGTTCGATTTTCTGGCAGTTATGGTTTTTTGTTTTTAAATTGTTTGTTGTCCTTCTTTCAGTTATGGGAGGAAGCAAAGCATATCCCCCCATACCTCCGTCTTGGCTGGAAAAAATAAAAATTCTTAACCTCAGTTTCCTCTTTGTAAAACAAAAGTATATATCTGTCTTGTAGTGCAGTTTTCCAAATTAGATATATTAGTGCCTATGTTAGATACTTATTTTTTTTAAAGATTTTGTTTATTTGTTTTTAGAGGGGAAGGGAAGCAGAGAGGGAGAGAAGCATCAATGTGTGGTTGCCTCTCATGTACCCCCTACTGGGAACCTGGCCTACAACCCAGGCACGTGCCCTGACTGGGAATCAAACCTGTGACCCTTTGGTTTGCAGGCTAGCATTCAATCCACTGAGCCCCACCAGCCAGGGCATAAATACTTATTTATTAATGGGTATTATCATTATGGTTTTAAATAATATATTGTTATTTATCCTTACCCTAACTAATAACTAAGTGCTATTTAAGTATATAGTACATTTTATTGTTCATATAGCTGTCACTACATAATAAATGTAATGAAAATATAATACTGACCAGATATAAACTTAGATATTTTAATTATAATTTTCTTTCTTTCAGAATTACTTACTGTCATCTACCTTTCCAGAGTAAATGGCTCTATGTTGGAACAGAAAGAGGAAATACACATATTGTAAATATTGAATCTTTCATTCTTTCTGGATATGTTATCATGTGGAACAAGGCAATTGAACTGTAAGTTTAAATTTGAATATCACTTTATTCAGCTTAAATATTTCTTCTGCTTGTAACATAACTAAAATTGCAGAGTATTTGAAACATTATAAGTAATTTATGATTTATATGAGTGAAAAGTTCAGCCAAAACAATTCAAAACCATAAAGGCTTTTTAAAATAGATAGTGTAGTATTATCATATGCTAATTTTAGATTTTCCAAATACTATAAGTAATTAAGGATGTGTATGCCAAATTTGATGATAAAATATTGATTCTAAAAGTTACACATTCTTTACAGTCAATCTTAGAATAGCCACTTCCATTAAGAATGGCAAGTGGATTGTGGCCACATTTAGTTTTATGTAAAAAATAATCATGATCAGTTCACATACAGGGTGGGGCAAAAATAGGTGTACAGTTGTGAGTATGAAAAGCAGTTTATTCTTAAATTATTATTTATTAGTTACTGTATTACTTTCCATATGAACAACTGTAAACCTACTTTTTAAAATACTGATAACTTATTCTTCATTTGCCTCATTAACATATTTTTCTGGGCTCAAAGTAGAATCAATTTATTACTTTTTTTATGCTGTGATGTATATAGCTGTTTGGGTATGTGGTTGATGGCAATTACCACTTTGACACTGATATTTACATTTTTGCATGTATAAAATATGATATCCCCCATGCATGAAACTTCATGGAATTCTAAGTTATCTATTTGTAGTATATACACAGACAATTCTCCTGTCAATCAGAAAAACATTTTTTCTTTAATAAATGTTTATTCTCTGTACATATTAATTCCTTAATAAGGCAAAGTTTTGATTGGAGTCAAGCTCATTCTCTCATATTCTGTCATAAGTTACATAAATTATTCATCCCTAAAACTCTGATTAAAACAGCCTATTTTCATGAAGGTTCACTCCTGACTGTCCCATACTCCCAATGTTTCAATGTACACAAGTATTACTTAATAGGGAAGGCTGTTACTAGTTATATTCTTGTTACAACATTCCTTCTGTATTATGTCTTAATGGGTCTTTTATTAATGATAATTTTTCCTCTGCCATTGGATTAAGAACTGCTCCAGGGCAGAATCTTTGTTTATTGCTCTTTGTTTTTCTTCATACTTGGTTTATTTTGGTGCTTTCCACAGAGTGGCTACTAAATGACTGACAGTACTAAGGAGTTGGTATGATAGTTACATACTACTATCGACTTATAGTTTTCATTCGTAATTATAATTGCTATAGATATTTTGATTACATATATTTTAGCATTCTGCATGTGTATTTTTAAAAACATCACTTAAACAATTTTGCCTCCCCTAAAAAGATATTTACTTTTTTAGCTATTTGGTAAAGGCTTTCCCCCCTATAATTTTAGTCCTATAATAGCAATAAACAGGCTGAACTTAATTCTTGTTTTCATAATATTGTTTTAGGATATGATAAAAACACAAGTAAACTTGAGAGATCCAATATTAGAACTTTTATAAAATTTAATAGTATAAGTCATAATAGATGTATTATTTGTGCTCAGTTGAATAATGCTAAAAATAATTAAGAGTTTATTATCTCAACAGATAAAGTATTTTACCACTTTTCAGTGTTTCTACATTCCTTTACTTAACAAACCCTTTTTTTAATTCAAATTAGTACTGCCTGAAATAGTGACTTATACTTTACCTGTTTATAGTTATATGATCTACACTTTATGATTTCAGGACTAATGAAGAATTTTAAAATGTATATTATAAAGGAGGGGAAATTTAGGAGAAATTAAAGAAGTAAAATAAAGCACTGTTATTTTTCATAATATGATCTTACCCATGTAATTTGGCATCAGAATAAAATCTAACGTCTATGTGAATCTAGTATTTTATAGAGTTGTACATGCCTCTGAAAATGTCCATGAAATATTTACCTCCTAACTGTTTTTTGGTTTACTCACTAGATTTCCAAAAGTGTATATTCATTGTTATAGACATTATTTTATTTTTTTAGACTCCTGGAGATTTTTATATAATCTCTAGATCCCCCTTTTTAATAATAAAATGTGTATATAAATAGAACATAGATATTATTTTTTTATTTGACAAAGCTTCCTACGTACTTTAAGCATATCAAATAGTCCTAATTAGTTCAAAATTTCATCTTCTTAAGGAGAAAGAACAAACCCGTGTGTCATTCCATGGACCTATTGGAATGACTCAAAGCCAATTTTAGGTCAAGAAAAATCTCTTAAAAGTTAAACACTGGGAAGGCTTTCAAACATATTTGACCAAAAGATATATCATTATGAAACAATATTAAATTATTTATTTATCCAAAATGACAATAAAGATATCAAACATAAATATAGGCCAGCAAAACTTTCATTCTTAGGATAAAGAATACGGGTTTTTAAGTAATCAAGTACCTGATTAATACAATATAACACATTACTGTTTTTATAAAAATATAGAATCTTTGCTTTCTAGGCAGGTATGGGAAAACCTAGATATAATTTTAAATGCCAACTTCCAATCTCCCAGAGTCTTTTAAATGCTCTCTACCTCTTGAGATACATAAGAAAATGCATGCTACTTACTGTTAATGGGTGTCAAGTACATGGGACAATCAAAATATGCATTTTATTAAAAAGTAATTTTATAATAGAATTTTAGACACAGCTTTTAATAATACATTTTATAAGTATAACAAATGCAGAATTTTCTTTAAGATATATGTGAGATTATTTTGAAGCCCTTACTTGAAATATATTTTTATTTAATGTTTGTTATTATTCAGCTTGTTTCTATTTTAGTAAAGTCTCCTAACTGTAATTATATTCAAATACACACACACACACACACACACACACACACACACACACACACGTAGATTATTTGGAAACTGGAAGACATTTTCCATATAAGCAGTGATGTTTGTAGAAAACCTCATAAAACAGTATCATAGAACAAAAATGACATTAGAAATATTTCTATGGGAAAATATATTCAGGTTTATAGGACAGAAATAGTTGTTTCTGTAAGGTAGCCCTAGCTTTTTAAAAAATGTAACCTATTTTTTCTACACATTAAAATGTGAACATGACATTCAGAATTAAATCATAAGTATAAGGATTGTATTAATATTTAACTACTGCTCATTCAGACGTATTTATTGAGTACTATGATATGGTCAATACATAATTTCTGTTTTCTTGGGGGCTTCCATTCTAATAAGGATGAGATTATGTAAAAAGGCAGTTACAATGTATTGGAAATATAATGTGGCAGTTCCATGAGAAGGACACCTAATATAGACATGGGGTCCCAGAGAAGTATCTCTGAAGTAAGTCACATCCATGCTGAGATCTGAAGGATGAATTTCTGTCAGATAGATGAGTGAAGAATTGAGGTGAGGGGAAAGGGTATTGCAGGAAGAGGGAACAAGGGTTTGAAGGATGGAATGTGAGAGAGTTTTTGTTCCATACCCAGGAATTTTAAGTAATTTAGTTGTTTGACATGGCTGGGGAAGAGGATGGCAAAAGATAGAGCTAAGGAAGTAATCTATGTAATATGACAGGCCTTATAAGACAATTTGGGACATTTTTTCTAAGGCTAGGAGCTAGATTTTGAAGGGTTTTAAGCAGAGAATTGACTGGATCAAATTTGCATTTCAGAAGATTACTCTGAATACAGGTATGGAGAAATGAGAAAAGACTGTATTCTTGGTAAAAATTATAATGGTGAATTTTGGAGTGGAGAGAAGCTGGCATATTAAAGAAATAAAAGATAGAAGCAGCAAGACTTGGGTATTGTGGGGAGATATAAAGATAATAGGGAAGAATTAAAAGTGACCCCTGGGCGTTTAGTGTAAGCAACTGTGTAGGTTAGGGTGCTACTGAGTGAAAAAGTGCAAGAGATTGAATAGGTTGAAAATAAAACAACGAGTTCAATTTTAGGTTGGTTGATTGTGTGTGTTCGTAAAGCATTCACCTGAAATTGGTATGTGAGAATGGTAGGAAGTGGTAAACAGGGTCAGGCAAAAGCAGGTTTATAGTTGTGAACATGTGAAACAGTTTATTCTTGGATTACTTGTTAGTTATTGTATTGTTAATGAAAACAGAGTTTATATTCTCATTGAAACCATGAGAATAAATGAGATTGTGTGTGAAGAGTTTTTAGGAAAGAAGTAGCAAACAAGTAGACAGTGAACCAATTCACAGATATGTTTCATTTGGCCATCAGAGAATTTAAATATGCCTGAATTATTAGTTTGTAATATTTAAAAATTGGTAGAGTAGAGATAAAAATTCAGATTTTCAGCTTTTCATGAAAAAAGATTCATAATGAAACAATTCTGGTCCAGCATTCTTGCATGGCAACCAGTGATTAACTAGAAATGAGTTACAGCTGTCCTTTATTAGATGGATAATGTGCTATCCAGTTTAGTACAGTTCTTATTCAGCCTGTTTAACTCATTTGCAATACCTTCCTGGCTCCAGTGGGGCCTTGAATTCATAACCACATCTAATATGGGAATAGATGGCAGTCTATGACAAGAAGACAAAAGAATACCACTATTTAAGGTATAGAAACAGAAAATTCACCAAGAAAACTATCAAGAGCCATTGCGGTGAGTGGGAGGAAGAGAAATAAATAGGGATACTTAGAAGAATTATTGGACATTATTTAGATAGGTATTACATGAATTTAAGTTTATTGATAATTTTATCTGAAGTAATTCTTGCGGGATTTAAAGAATCTGGAGTATACAGATGCTTTTCTTAATTTTAAAGTCAAATTTTAATGGCCATAAGTTTTGCAAGGATGCTTGGTGATTTTTGGAAGTTTAATGTTAGGGAAGAGGTCAGAAAAAATACATCAAAATGTCAGTCATTATATCTAGGCAGTGAAATAATGAGAGATTTTTCCTTTTAACTTTTGGTATTTTCTGAATTTTATTTTTTATAATAAATTATATTTCTTATATAGTTATAAAAAGTCATTACAAACAGTGGAGATTTAATACTAGATTATTTGCTGAACTTGAGTGTTTTCTAGAGTCTAAGAACCTGAATGCAAGTCTTGGAAATGGTCTAATTATAGTGCTTCTCATAGTATATTTCAGTGATTTCCTTAATGTAATCAACAAAAAGGATTCTGTTGATCAATAATGTTGGAAAATATTAAACATTTGCAATTCTCATTTGCATATTGTAGCCCTAAGAAGTTCTACAGAAAAAGCAAATATTTAATTGTCTCATTCAGGGTTTCCCAAACTATTTTTTATATGCAACACCGTGAAATGCCTTGTATGTTCACTAGTTTATCATGGAGTACACTTTGGCATTTGTTGCTCCAATCGAACCCAAGAGACAGATAGGAGCTTATGATTTGTTGTATATTATTAATTTCTAAAGGATAATAGAGGGACATTGTCTCTTATCAGAGGTATTTATACTGTAATAAAACAGGGCATTTATGTATAAGTGATATAACAGCTAAAAGCTCTGTAAACTTTTTATAAAGCATTGCTTAGTTTCTTTCTTCCTACATATATTCTAGAATGTAAATAGTAACTCTGATTTCCAGTTATTCCAATGATTTACAATCATAATACATGTTATTTATTGAGTACTTACTATGTTTTGGCATAATATTAGGTGCTATATGTACCTTCTAATTCTCACAATCCTTCACTAGGGTTAGTACTACTACCTCCATTTTTAGATGAAAAATGTAGGACAGAACCACTAACAAAATATCTAGTAACTTTGTATTTATTTCTTTGAGTTACTCGGGGGAGTCAGAATCTGGGGAACCTGGAGTTACATAATTTGTTACTTTTCTCTAATACCAAAGAGTTTCTCAAATTTAAATCTTTATTGCTTTGTACAGAACCTTTGATGATTTTCATGTATTTTTACAAAATAAATTATACTATGTCAGTATAATCATAATAGAATTAATCTGGTACATTTAGGTCATTGAAGAAAGAATGTGGAGATTTGAGCAATAATAAATTGGTGGTCCTATCAGGTCATGTCATATTTAACCATAACACAGTCACATTCAACAATGATCTAAGTTAAAGTAGAAAATATAAAATAAACCTGCCAGATATCATAGAAGAATAAATTTAAGTCATATTGGCAGAATACAGATCTCTTTAACAATATGCTCTTAAACTCATAATAGTCTGTTACTGATTACCCTAGAAACCAGATAAATGAGATATAACCAATGAACTTTTGTTTCCCTAGTCGGTCAGTGTTCTGTATGCTGGTTATCACTAGAGAGAGACTTTTCTTTTAAATAGAAGGAACCTCTGTACTTTCTGTATGCACAAAATCAGAGATTTTATGTCAAAATGAAATTTTATATCAGATATGTACTTTGCATTTGGTTGAAACAGATTTACAGCATCACCCTCCTGGCTGTGTAAGTTTTCCTTTGTCTTTATAAGTATGTGTATAATTTCAAATTTTCACAGGTCCTAATTTGGCAACAAACACATTAGATAATAAAGAATCCCATTATTATGTGGATCTAAGTTTTTAAACCTGATTTTTAAAAAAATCACACCTACTTTAATAGCATTAATAGGAAAGAGAAAAGTAATCTTCAAGAAAAACAACACAAAAGTCAAATGAGTCTAAGCTAAACTCCAGAATATTGGAAGTGTAATTCAGTATAATATTAATTTCTTTGTTCCAGTCTCTAGTGGTAAGGTGTTTTAATGTGTTTTTTTTTAATTACTGTTTTAAATTGATTTAACAGATCCACAAAGACTCATCCAGGTCCAGTTGTACATTTAAGTGATAGCCCAAGAGATGAAGGGAAAGTGAGTATTACAACACTGTTACTCTTCCATTTATTTTCTTCATACTTGAATAAAGGTATTTCTTACTGTTGTTTGATACTAACATCTCCAGCACAATTCATGGCATTCAGTGTAATTTACGATTAAAATACTTTGAATGAATGGATGAGCAAATATTAATAAATGAATGAATGAATGATTAATGGTACCAAATTAAGTCTTTAGTTTTACCTAAAGTTAAAGTTGGTATTTAATTCTAGAATGTTGAGTAAAGTGCGTAACATGTGAAACAGTTTTAATTTTGGGGTAGTCTGTGCTTGAACTTATCAATATAATTGTTAGTATTGTTAATCATTGGCCTCTGCTATTCAGTTTTGGTAATGATAAGTAACCAATACTAAGTAATCATAAATTAGCCAATCTTGATTTTATAAGTAGATGATGATATAAAAAATGTTTTCAGATTACAGAAATAATCCTGTTCACCTTGATTATTCATATCTTTTTGATGATAAGGAAATAAAGTTAATAACAGAAAAAGATCTGAAGTGTCATTTTCATGTAAAAATTGTTTCTTCAAGTATATAATTTTGGCTATGTAGTATAAAAACACTTGAATAAATTATTTAGTTTAGGTTTATTTCTTTATTTTTAAGTGATAGAAACTGAACTAGCCTAATAAATATTGAACCTAAAAAACAAATTGGCCTCATGACAATAGAAAGAACATTGGATTTCTTCAGATTGATCCATAAATATGATATAATTCCAATCAGGTGTTATCAGAATTTATTTATTTTTATATTTAATTTTATTTTTTGTCATCTTCTTTTTTTAATGTTGTTCAAGTACAGTTGTGTCTGAACCATTTCTGAATGTCTGTTTAGATCTATTGGCCCTGTTTATCCCCCTGTACCAATATCACGATGTATTTCTTTTTTCAAAAATGCCTTGCCTATTCTTAAATGTTTTCTTTTCTTATGAATTTTAGAATTTAAAAATAAAAATAAATCAGCTCCCATCCACGGATTTATTTTTAAAGAACTCAAAAGCTGATTCTAAAATTACAGTACATCATGATATTGGTACAGGGGGATAAACAGGGCCAATAGATCTAAATAGATATTCAGAAATGGTTCAGGCATTTGGGGGAATTTGCACATTTTAGAGAAGATGTTTTAGAACATGATATACTATTGAATAAATGGTGTTGGACGATTGGCTATTCGTTTTAAATAAAATGGTAAGACTTCTACCTCATACCACTCAGAAAAAGTCCAGATGGAGAAAATACATAAATGTTAAAATCACAATTCAGGAAGTTTTAAAAGAAACTGTAGGAAATGGGTTGTTACTGTGGAATAAGGACATCCTCAGGCAAGCTACAAAGCCTAAAAGTTTTAAGGACTATACCATAACAAGACAATCATGATAAGAGACAAGTGACAAGGTAGGAGGCAATATTTGCTACATATACAGCAGGCAAATAATGAACATGCAAAATACGTAAAGAACTTTACTAACTCCTTTTATTTCATAATAGGAAATAAATGTCTACTTAATAACACAAGAAGTGGCAATATACATATATTTAGAAACATGGAAGAGTAAGTAAACTAGAAAAGGTAGTTGTAAGAGTTGAAGGTGTGGTGCCTTTTTTCTTTAGAGAGCAGAGTTTGGCAGTGAGGAGGAAACAACTAAGGAAATGCAGTATACCATTTACTTCCTAATCAGAGTGGCAAAATATTAAAAATTAAGAATATTAATAATATTAGGTAATGGAAAAGGTATTGAGAAGTGGGCATCTAGAATCAGCAATATGGGCAACTTGGCATTATCAACATTTAAAACATGTACTTATTATGACCTAGAAAATCCATTTTATATATCTAACCTATTTATCTGACCAAGGGGTAAGATATTGAAAACTACCTAAAAGTCTATTAATAGGAAGTTGAATAAATGAATGCTTATATACCCATACTGTACATTACTGTGTTGAAATGGGAAGTTCTTTAAGCTGCATAAAAAAACAACAACAACCGTGCAGAACCATAAGTGCAATGTAAAACCACTTAAATAATGCATTTGTATTTTTACTTGTGTATTCAAACACCCAAGGGAAAAAAGCCTAAAAGTATATGTGTAAATCTGGGGAGCATACTGGAGATTGGAAAATAGTCAAAATTATCCTTATTTTACTTGTGTTGTTCAACTTTTTATAAAGGAATATAATTTGTGTTAATTTTGTAATTAAAAATAAATTAGTAGAGTCGGAAATTATGTGTTTGAATTGTGGCTCTACTACTTGTTAGCATATATCCTTGAATAAATTCTTGACTTCTTGTAGATTAGTTTTTTCATTAAGTAGCCTTCTGTCACATAGAAGTTTTTTATTTTAATTACTTAATTTTATCAATTTTAATTTGAATCCTGCATTTTGTTTCTTAGTAAATCCCATTCTGAGGGAAAATATAATCCTGTTTTTTTTCTATCAGTCTTAAGGCCTTCCATTTTAAAATTAGATTTTAATCTGTATATATATTTTATTTTGGTTTGAGATAATGGTATACTTTTATTTTTACATATAAATAATTCATTTATTGAAATAATCAGTTCAATTTCCACTGATGTCCTTATAAGGACATCTCACCCATATATCAAGTTCCCATATTGGGGTGGGCCGTTTTCTGGGCTTTTTACTCTGTCACACTGCTATATTTATTGTTTTACTAATAGCACATTTTAGTAACTTCACAGTGTATCTTGATATCTTGTAGGTCCTCCTCCTCTTCCCTTTCCTATCTTAGCTTTTTCCTACCATTTATTCTATTATGTTAATTTTAGAATCAGTTTATAAAGCTCTGTGTATATCCCTGCTGGGATTTTGTTTGCAACTTGGACATACTCATTAATTTAGAGAAAATTTACATCATTAAGATATAAACATACTATACAGAGTGGGGCAAAACTAGTTTTACAGTTAGTGGTATGGAAACTAATGCAATAATTAATAAATAATAATACAAGAATAAACTCTATTTTGTATAGTCACAACTTGCTCCACCCTGTACTTACCTTGGCTTGCTTTTATGTTTTTCTATATACTTTTATAACTTTTTTCACAAAAGTCTTTCATATCTTTTGTTACCTTAATTCTAAGTATCTTATAGATTTTATTGCTCCTGTGATTAACTTTTTAAAAATCAATTTTTTACTTGAATTTTAGTGTATAAAATATTGATTTTTGTTATTTTGTATTCAACTACATCAGTGAATGTTTTGTTTTTAATAGCTATCCTTAGATTTTTGGGAATATTCTCTATATAAAAGTATAGCTCATATAGACAAATTTTGTTTCTTCTTTTCAATATTTATAGTTTTTTAATGTATGTGTTTGTTTTGTTGCATATGAACTTGGTGCAGTGTTGAATACAAATGGTTTCAATGGGAATTTTTTATTTTATTTCTAACCACAAAGGAAATGCGTCCAAGATTTTAACATTAAGTAAGATGTTTGCTTCAGGTCTTTGGTTGATTGCTTTTATGAAGTTAAAAAGTTTTCATTTATTTTTAATATCCTAAGAGTTTTAAATTATTGATGGTATCAGATGCTTTTCCACATATATTGAGACGTGTTTTGTGTTGGTCTCAGCCTATTGATAGAGATGCTATTGGCTAGAAATGCCTGGGGGCAAACATCTGGGTCTGAGGTAAGACTCCACAGACATTCCTCCTTCTGGAGTCAGTGTTGTGGCTGGGCTGTCCCTTGTGGGTTTTTTATGATTGCAAAACACACCTCAGCAAACAATCATCAGGGAACTTTGACAAGCAAGGTTTAGTACTCACAGGTCCTGGAGGGGATAGGGCACGCCTGGGACAATACAAGAGAGGTCAAGGGTAGGGAGAGCAAACCTATGAACCTGGGGTTCTGCTTTTTTGGGGATTGAGTGTGGGGACTCTAAGGTTTGGCAAGATCACTGTTTATTGGAGAATTTAAAATGTAAGAGCAGTAAAATGCAGAAAGGGAAAAGCAAACCATCAGTCAAATCCTCAGTTATCTAAATCAGCTGAAACTTTTTAAAAAACAAGGGAGTGGGGAGAGGTAGAAGAGGGTAAAGGAGGGATAAATGGTGATGGAAGGAGACTTGAGTTGGGGTGAGTGGTAAACATGCAATACAATGTACAGACGATGTATTTATTGTAGAACTGTATACCTGAAAACTATATAATTTTATTAACCAATGTCACCCCAGTAAATTCAATTTAAAAAGAAAAGCTAAAAACAAGGGAACTCATGGGTGGGGCAGGTCTTTATCTAGTCCTGTAGCTGACAATGAGTTTATTGGAGATGGATATCTTTTAAGTAGATACCTTGGCTATTAAAAGCTTATGGCAGGCACTTACATTACAATAAAAAAAGCTGTGGGGCACTTAGACTACGAGATGATTATTCCTTATTATGTTATTTTGTTGAAATATGTTAATAGATCTTTCAGTTTTAAACATTTTTGCATTTCTGGGATAAATTCAACCTGGAAGGGGAAAACTTCCATTGAGGCTTGTTGGTGAAGTGAAAGAAGGAACAGATTACTTATGTTAAGATTCCTACCGAAACAAGATTGTATTATAAAATCAGAAATAGACCGCCCTCTCCCTAAGAAAACATTTACTAAAGAAACTCCATATTAATTCATCAGATAGAAGAGGGTGCTCTTGAAATGAGAGTTATCGGTATTGTACTTAGTATTGTATATGTCTCCTCAAAGTTACTCAGCCTTGCTTCTCCCCCAAGCTCTTGCTTCACCTCAATTTTAGCACGTTTAATCACCTTCATGCAGTACAGCTTCCTGAAGCTGAGTGGCTATACTCTGAGTCTCTGTCTCCTCCCTTTAATTCTGAATGCAGATAATGTGTCATTCTGTAAAACCTGAGCTTTGGCTTGCTTCCCTAACAGCTGACAAAGGGGTCAAATGACACAGCTTTGAAGTGAAGGGGTGTTTAACTTCTTGTGGAGAAAACCCTGACCCATATTAGACTAGACACATGAAATAATTCCTCCTCCCGTCCTCTCTATGGTTGGGCTATTCTAAAGCATGGTTTTCCATGTAAGCTGTTAGAGACATCCTGCTATGCCAAATAGATACACCAGCAAAGTAATTGGCTGTTTCTTCTGCTTCTCTCAATGTAATAGTGATTAGCGTGATAATAAATCTTGTTTTACTTATTTACCTTACTTTTTGTTATTATTGCAGCCCTGAGGTTGTACTTCTCAGTGAAACATTAGCATTTAAGCCTTGCCTCAGGCTGTTTTCTGCAGGATCCTGGTTAAGACAGTAGTTGTCAAAATTGTTCTAGATCAAGGATTGGAAACTACAACCCTTGTGACAAATCTAGCATGCTCCCTGTGTTTGTAAATGTTTTGTTGGAACACAGCGCTGCTCATGCATTAACATGTTATCTGTGATTGCTTTCTTACTGCAAGAACAAAGATGAGCAGTTGTGACAGTGCTATATGGCCTGTGGAGCCTAAAATGTTTATTATCTAGCCCTTATGTTAAATGTTTGCTGACCCCTGTTATAGATTGCAGACCCACAGGATGGGATTGTAGAGTTGGATTGTCTCCTATCTAAAATCAAAGAACCCATTGAAGGGTCCTATAGAAGGGTATTAAACCCTATCATACAGCGACATCACAATTACTTGAGCATTCACCTATAATTGGGATGAGGGGCTGATAGAAAGGTAAAACAATGGGAGATCAGGCTCTTGTACTGCTTAACTGATAAAAAGCAATGATAATTATAATCATATGGAATGAAATAGCTTTCTTTGATGCCATTTATATTCTATTCTATTCCAACATAAATTATCAGAAATATAGTAGTTTGAAACAATGTAAATGTATTAACTTACAGTTCTATAGGCCAGAAGTCCAACATAGGTTTTACTGGGCTACAATCAAGATATCACCAGGGCTGCAGTCCTTTCTGGTAGTTCTAAAGGAGAATCTGTTTTCTTGCCTTTTTCAACTTTTATGGCTATTTACATTTCTAGGCTTACAGCCCCCTTCTTTCCTCTTCAAAGACAACATACCTTTCTGACCTTCTTCCATCATAACGTCTCTTTCTAACCACAGCTGGGAAAGGTTCTCCACTCTTAAGGATTCATGTGATTGATAGATTGGGAGCATTTGGATAATCCATGATGCTCTCCCCACTACCACAAACCATATATCTGAAAAATCTTTTTTTTTTTTTTTTTGGCCAAATAAGGTGACATACTTTTAGATTCTGAGGATAAGGCATAGACATCTTTGTGGAGCTATTATTTTGCCTACCAAAGCATTAGACACTGTGAAAATAAGATAATCAACTCAGAAGAGTTAATTACTAATTTAGGACATGCCACATGCCCTCTAAGGTAGCATTAAAGGAAGTCTTACCTATTGATGCTCTAAGGAAGACTGTGCTAAAAATAGGCCCAGGATATATATATATATATAATATTTTATAAAAATATATATTTTCATTATTATAAAAATAATTATGTATAATTATAATATAAAATATAAAATATTTAAATATATAAAAATATTATATATTTAAATTATATTTTATTGATTATGCTATTATAATTATTCCAATTTCCCCATTTTCTTCCCTACCCCAGCGCCCCCCCATTCCCTGAGGCAATCCTCACACCATTATTCATATTCATGGATCATGTGTCTTAAGTCTTTTGGCTACTCCATTTCCTACACTGTACTTTATATCCCCGTGGCTATTCTGTAACTACCAATATGTACTTCTTAATCCCCTCATGTCTTCACCCACTTCCCCAAACCCCTACCCCTCTGACAAGCATCAACATGCTCTCTGTATCCATGATTCTGTCTCTGTTCTTCTTGTTTGCTTAGTTTGTTTTTTAGATTCAATTGTTCATAGACATGTATTTATTGCATTTTACTGTTCACGGTTTCAATCTTCTTTTCCTTAAATAAATCCCTTTAACATTTCATATAATAATGGTTTGGTAATGATGAACTCCTTTAGTTTTTCCTTGTCTGGGAAGCTTTTTATCTGCCCTTTGATTCTAAATGGTAGCTTTGCTGGGTAGAGCAATCTTGCCTGTAGGTCTCTGCTTTTTATGATTTTGAATATTTCTTGCTAACCCAATTCTAGCCTGCAAAGTTTCTTTTGAAAAATCAGCTAGCATTCTAATGGGAACTCCCCTGTAGGTAACTAACTGCTTGTCTCTTGCTGCTTTTAAGATTCTCTCTTTATCTTTAAAATTTGGCATTTTAATTATGATGTGTCATGGTGTGGGTCTCTTTGCATCCATCTTCTTTGGGACTCTGTGCCTCCTGGACTTGCACATCTATTTCTTTCACCAAAGTAGGGAAGTTTTCTTTCACTATTTTTTCAAAACTAGATTTCTAATTTCTTGCTCTTTCTCTTCTCCTTTTGGCACCCCTATGATGTAAATGTTGAAATGCTTCAAGTTGTCCCAGAGGCTCCTTACACTATCCTTGTTTCTTTTTGGATTCTTTTTTCTTCTTGATGTTCTGACTGGTTGTTTTTTGCTTCCTTATATTCCAAATCATTGATTTGATTCTTGGCTTCATCCACTCTACTGTTGATTCTCTGTAAATTGTCCTTTATTTAAATTAGTGTATCCTTCATTTCTGACCAAATCTTTTTTATTCTGTTGAGGTCTTCACTAAGTTCCTTGAACATCCTCATAACTAGTGTTTTGAACTCTGCATCAGACAGATTGATTATCTCCATTTTGTGTAGTTCTTTTTCTGGTGTTTTGATCTGTTCTTTCATTTGGGCCATGTTTCTTTGTCTCCTCATTTTGGCATGCTCCCTATGTTTGTTTCTATGTATTAGGTAGAGCTGCTATGACTTCCTGTCTTGGTAGTGTCATCTAATATAGTAGATGTCCTGTAGGATCCAGTGGCACAACCTTACCTATCACTCAAGCTGGGTACTTGAAGTTGTGCCCTCCATGTGGGCTGAGTATACCTTCCTGTTATAGTTGAGCCTTGATTGCTGTTGGCAGGTCAATGGGAGGAATTTTTCCCATTCCAGTCAGATGGAAAGACTGGCTGTGACTGCTGACCACCAACCTCCACCCTCCATAAAGGATCAGCTCTGCAGTGGCAGGGCGATGGTACTCCAATATGGTCTGTAGCTGTCCACTGGATGTGCAGGCTCTGGGATTTCCTGGGTGGTGCAGGCCAAAGTCAGCCCCCGCCTGTGTTCTACCCCAGGCCACCCAATAGCTACAGTCCAATCTGCAAATGGCTACTGCTTTTGCTGAACTTGGAGGTTCCTAGGTGAAACCAAGCTGTGAACCTAGGCTGACTGCTGCTAGTGCCAGGCCTGGGGCCAGTTAGCAAGAGGTATGGGGACTGGGGGCTAGCTGAGGCCAGCTGTTTCTTGTTTGAGGGGTTTTAGGGAGATGCGAAGCATGAGTGAAGACAAGGCATTCATATGGAAAAGCCATTGTTAACAGCTTGGTTTGGCCTATAAGGTGGGTGGGACAGAGCCTCAGGGAATCACCAGGGTAGGGCAAACAGTGTTAGCCAGGTTGATGGCATCTCAGATATGGCACCCTCCTGCTAGCTCTGTGGCTGAATGTGGGGAGATGATTCAGAAAAGGAACAATGGCATCTGCTTGCAGTTCTGTCTGGGAGAAAGCTGTCCCCTAGCTCTTTCCGTGATGCCAGACACTTCAGTTTCTTCCCATATGTCACCGGGGCCTTTCAAGTTGCTACTCCCTCTGGTGGAGCTCAGAGGATGTGAACCTGAGTAAGTCCGTGTACAGGTCCTTTAAGAGGCACTGCTTGGGACTCCAGAAGTTTCTTCTGCTGACTCAATCCCTACTGGTTTTTACAGCTAGAAGTTATGGGGATTTATCTTCCTGACACTGGGACCCTGGGCTGGGGGGCGGGTGTGGGGCTGGGACGCCTTTTTCCTGCGATGTTGCTCCCGAATTTTTATCCACCTGGTGTGGGTGTGGACCCAGCCTGTTCATGTCTTCTCCCCTCCTACAAGTCTGTATGATCACGGTTTCTTTAACTTCATAATTGTTAGATTTCTATTCAACTTGATTTCTAATT
Source organism: Mormoops blainvillei (assembly GCA_004026545.1). NCBI lineage: Eukaryota > Metazoa > Chordata > Mammalia > Chiroptera > Mormoopidae > Mormoops > Mormoops blainvillei. The sequence continues at coordinate 46,416 of PVJD01003216.1, read as the reverse complement.
GAAGTTATTGAGTTGAAATTGGTTCACAAACCATACAGGTTTCAAGTGTACAACTCAGTAAAACACCACCTGCACACTGCATCTTGTGCCCATTATGCCAAGCAAAATCTCTTCTTGATGACTTAAAACAGGAAGAAAGGGGGAGGATCTTAAAATAACAGAAATTTATTATTTTATAGTTTGGAAGCCAAAAGTCCTAAATCATCAAGGTCTTCAGGCCATGCTCCCTCTGAAGGCTCCAGGAGAGAATCATTTTCCTCTTCCACCTTCTGATGGTCCTGATGGTCCTTGATTTGTGGCAGCATAACTCCAGTTTCTTCCTTTGTCTTTACATAGCCATCTCTGTCTTCTTTTTTCTTTTACAAGAGTCAGCAGTCATTGTGTTTAGGGCCCACCCTAAATCAAGAACAATTTCATCTCAAAATTCTTAACTAATTATATCTGCAAAGATCCTATTTTCTAATAATGAACATTCGGAGGTTCTGGGTGGACTTTCATTTTAGGGGATATTATTGCAACCTCTATACTTGAGAATATTGTGAACTTCACCTCCTTCAATTTTTTCCAGCTCTCCTATTTAGCAGACGTACCTTTTTCACTGTTTCCAGAGAAGTTTCCCTCTTCTAGGAGATTGTGCAATGACCTCACCTGAGGTACATTTTTTGCCTGATGGTGTTTATCCTCACAAGACCAACCACTAATCTCATTACCTTCAGGCCAATGAACAGATTACATGTCAGATCTCAGCACAATTTAACATAGTATAAATCTTCCTCCAGGAAGAAATAGACTACATATGAAAGTAATAGAATACCCACCCTTCTGTCCCAGCTGTGTGGGAGTGTTTTTTAAGGGTTTGAACTTGGGCAGCTACTTAGAGTAGAGTTCATTTACGGAGAGTCACTGAACCATGATTTGAGAGTTAATGGTCTGAGAACACTGGAATATGGCCTTAATCATTTGCTGGAGGGGCCCTTTGAAGGCTGGACTCAACAAAGGCATATGGTTAATAAAGTAGAGATGCCAGAGCCTTTTGGTATAGCATTAGAGATGGGGTCAGAGGACAACGAAAAGGGAGTGTTAAAATGGATATATTGTATTTGTCCTGGCAACTTACTTCCTGACTGTATTCCCTAGGTGACTCCTAAGGACACTGTCTTCACTTAACCTACCTAATAAGGAATACTCTGAAAAGATGAGTATCAGCATATTTGAGAAGTTTGTCACTTGTAAGCAGTTATTGATTTAGTGAACTCAATGTCCATCAGCAGGAAGGTTCAAAAAGAGCTTGCTTTTATAGAAAGGGAGGCATATAACTTCACAATCTTTTCCTAGGACTGTTATTTTTCTTGTTCTCTGATATACTATATCACTCAGGAACCTTGATTGTCTTCACATTATCTTTAGAAAGGATACTAGTTCACTTTCTTTTCTATATGATACTAATTGGATCTAGTTAGCAGAAGTCGCAGGTACCTATATAGGTCATAAGACTTATGTGTCAGAGGGTGGGAAGAAAATCTTACAAAGGTCTAGGACCTTGCACTGTATGTGATGGTTTTGAGGGTGTGAGAGTATGGGGTATGCAGGGGCATCTCTTCTAAGATAAAGCATGAACTTTCATACTTTCCTAAGAAAGTGTCATATCACTTGGTGAACCTTTTTGGATTTGGATAATAGCATGTAATACGTATTGAAATTACTATTCAAATACATTTTTTTCCAGGCTCCGGAAAATTCTCACAATTTTGAATGGAGCCTATGGAAAAAAAAAAGAGCTTTTCATTAAGTACAAGCAAGTTTGCAAGGGACTTTACCACTTGGTATCTATGATCTAGTAGATCTGATGGACATTAATGTATCTAGTAGATAAGAATGCTCTATTGGAAAGCCCAGTAAGAGAGTCACAGCACTACTCTCCATTTTCTAAACAAGTCCTAGCATACTAATGAACCCTTGTAAAGACTGAATACCTAACCATGGGATACCGGATGACTATGAAACTTGAGCTATCCACCATGAGTTAGATGTTACCATATTCATTGAGTCATACCATTTGGTGAGAGAAGTGACAGTCCATTTTACAATGGAAATGGTATTCAGTAAATCAACCTGGAGCTTTTCAAAAGGTGTAAACAAATTGCATAAATAGAGATCCCAGAATTTAATCTGTTGCAACAATGCCTACCTCTCAACCTGTATATATACGGCATCAAGGGATGGGAGGGGAGTAGCTAAAACTAACTGATAAAAGAGGACAGAATTCAGGTCTGGTTCATAGACACCACATGATTGATTGGTACTATCTGGACATGGACTACTCCTCAAATGCATTTCCACTTAGGGATGACCTTGATGAAGAAAAATCCTTAAAATGGGTTGGTCCCCAAGCATATACATAATTGTGTATTTCATATGAATAGTGAAGCAATAATAAAGAAATAAAAAAACAAAAATTACTTTCTACTTGGAAATTAAAAAACTCTTTATTAAACAACTATTAGGTCCAATAGAAAATACAAAATAAAAATGAATATATAAAAATTAATAGTAATGTAATACTACATGTAAAAATCTATGAAATATAATTAAACCCATTATCATAAAATAATTAATAGCCTTTAATACTTATATGAATAAAAATTAGAAAGTTAAATTTAATAAATCATTTCAACATAAAGCTAGAAAAAGAACAAGAAAATATGCAAAGGAAGCAGAAGAGACATAAAAGAGAAAAAGTTCTCCTGATTTTAAGTTATCTTAAAAATTAATTAACATGCTGGCTTTTTGAATAGAATAAATAAAATATTCAAACTACTATTTGACCTTACCAAGAAAAATAAGGAGAGAACAAAGAAATGTGAACAATACCTGAAACAAAGAGTAAGCACTCTAAAACTAAGAGCATTTTTATATATTCACATTAAATTATTTTATACAGCTTTAAGAAGGTATATTTAAAAGCCTAGGTAAATGGGTTATTTTCTAGGGAAATAAATTTGTCCACATCGACATCAAAGGACACAGAAAGTTTAAATGAATGAGAAAGTTATTAAATTACTATTCCCATAGAAAAGTGCCAGGTCCAGATGGTTTTACAGAGAAATTTTACTAAATTTCTAAATACTGTATAATTCCAATGCTACACAAGCTATTCTAAAGCAGTGGTTTCCACTATGGCCAGTGGGACAATCTGGCCTGACTGCTATCATTATAAATAAAGTTTTCTTGGAGACTGTGTATGGTCTGGAGAGCTTAAAATATTTATTATCTGGCCCTTTAAGAAAAAAATTACCAACCCTTTTTCTGAATGCAGTGTAAAACAAGAAAAATATACCAAATGTTTTTGAGTCAAACTAAACCTGGTAAACATTGCACAAAAAGAAAAACATGGATTTATAGAATTTATTCATATCAATGGAAAAGTCTTAAATATCAATAGATTTCTAATTTTTAAATATCACACTGTGACATAAATTGTTTCATTCCAGGGGTGCAACTATAGATGCCGTGGGAAAATTCATTAATATAATTTACATTGTTTTCAGATATAAGGAAAAAATTATGATCACCTCTATAGAGGCTGAAAATGTCTTTAAATAAAATTTAACACCTGAAATATTTACACTTTTGATAATGGCAGACTACCTTATTTCAGATCAGCCTCTGGGAGAATTAAAAAATCTAATTTTTAAAAAAATCTGTTTGAGGGCATTAGAGAATGACCAAGGCAATGAGCATTTGTGGGTCCTAGTTTCCAGAGAGACACCCGGGAAATTGAACCAAACAAACACCACCTTTCCTCTGTAGGCATTTTCCTATTTGAAAATAATGGCTGAGGTATTTAGTATATAAAAGCAAAGTTATTAGCTGAGAGGCTAAGCAGAATGTTCTACAGTTTCATGTGGCAGGAGAGGAGTGGGGATAAATATATGTGTGTGTATATATATATATATATATATATATATATATATATATATTGACTCCATATATATATAGAGTTCATGGCAAGTCAAAAATAAGGGTCTCTTGTAATTACTCCATACTTTTCATTGTGACCTCAAAGGGATATACCCTACAAGTAAGATTTTACTGGAAATATATAAACCCTGTGCATGACTGAAATCCTTAATATTATCTCAATCTTTTTTCATATTAATTTGATCTTCCTTAGTCTGCCTGAAACAAAACAAAGATGGAAGAAGGAAACATTATCCAACACCCTTATCTCTCTCTACATTTCTATCACAATTGGCCTCAATGTGTCAAGTAAAAATAACATGATTTATACACCAATCAGAAAGAAGAGAATTCACCAACAACTAATAGGACAAAAAGAAGTAGATGAACAGAAGGTTCAAATACCAGTCATTAAACATGGACTTTAAAATAAGGATGATTGAAATGTTTAATAAACTAAAAATGATGGTTTTATCAGAGAAGTAAAAAATATAACAGAGAATAAAATAACTGATTGCAAACAGGTAAAGAGAGAATTAATGACCTGGAAGATAGAAGAAAATATCCAGACTAGAGCATAGTGAGATAAAAGGATAAAGTGCATTTGAAATATAGTAAAAATGTGTAATTAGAGTCACAGAAGAACAGAGATAATGTGACGGCAGCAATATAGAAGAGGGAATGAATGATGATTTTCTAAAGCCAATGACAGAATTTAAATCCAAGATATACAACAGACACAAAACAGACTTAACAAAATGTAAAGTTCACCTAGGCATATCAAAGACAAAGAGAAAAGTCTTAAAAGCAGCCACAATATAAAAAAACAGAAGGGCAGTAAGACTAAGAGCACATATCTCAATAGAAAAATGAGATATGAGACAATTGAGTGAGAAAAAATGCAACTGCTTACACAAAAAAAATCGTTAAAAACATGTGATGAAATTATTGCACCTTAAAATAATTTGCAAGAATTCATTAATAGAAAATGTACTCTAGTGAAAAACTAAAGGAATTCTCTAAGAAAATGAAATTGATTCCTTTTAAAAGAATAGAGAGGAGAATAACAACAAACATGAATAAATATAAGGAACTATATGATACAAATAAAAGTAATGAGTTCTGAGAGTATAACATATTGAGAATTAAAATACAAGTTAAAAATAGGTCAAAAATTGGTATGAAATCCAATGAATTAAAGTTCTAAGGTCCTTATAAATTTCAGAAAGTAGTACAGATACTAATTTACATTATAGTTTGATGAGTTATGGAAACATTTTGTATTCTTGTGGTAACGCTAAAAGGTTAATAATATATGTCTAATGAATAAGTTAAGAGAGTAGGACACTGCAATAATAAATAATTATTAACCCAAAAGAAAACAGTAACATTAAACAGATGGCACAAATATAAAACAGATAGATTTGTTCTAAAGTATGTCAGCAGTTATGTTAAATGTAAACAGATTAAATAGGTTAAAGGACAGTAATGTGTAGATGTGTCAAAACAACAGTATGTTGTTATAACAGACACGCTTTAAACTTAAGGATATAGAAAATTTAATGTAAAAGGATAGGAAAAGATATAGCATAACCCTAGGCAAAGAAAACTAGCACAGCTATACTAATATCAGACAAAGTAGATGTCTTAGTTCAGGCTACTATAACAAAAAATACCATAGACTGGGTGGCTTAAACAACAAACATTTATTTCTCATAGTTTTTGAGGTTGGAAAGTCCAATATCAAGGCCAGCACACTTGGTATCTGTTGAGGGCCTGGTTTCTAGGTGGCCATTTTCTCACTTGTCCTTATGTGATAGAAAGGACAGGAGAGCTGTTAAGTCTTTTTGATAAGACCACTAATCCCATCACGAAGGTTTTACTCTCATGAACTATATAATAATCTCCCAAAGGCCCATTTCCTAATCCATCACATTCAGAGTTCATATTTCAGTTTATGAATTTTAAGAGGACACACTTTCTCTAGGGGGGAGGTTTTGTAATAGTCAATTCAGCAGGAGTTGTAATCCTCAATTTTTATATGCCTAATAATATAACTTCATATTCCATAGGCAGTGCTTGCTTTACCTGATATCATGTTAACTGAAACATGCATATCTGAACCATGTTTATCTTTTCCATGATTCCTTGGTGTGTGTGCATAGAAACAGAGAGAATTAAGAAATATAAAGCAAATTTGACAGAACTAAAATGAAAAATACTGAAATCCACAATTGTAGTTGGAGATTTTAATACACCTCTCTGAATAAGGGGTGGGGGGGTGGGGAAAGAGAGAGCGAGAGAGAGAGAGAGAAGAAAAGAGAAGAGAAAAGAGAAGAGAGGAGAAGAGAGAGAGAGAGAAAGGGAAGAAATAATTAGGATAAAGAAAATTTGAACAACATGATTAACGAATTCAACCTAGTTGACATGTAGTACATTACACCCAATACCTGCAGACTACATATTATTTTCTAAGTGTACCTGGAATATTTACTGAAGTTGTACATTTGTTGATCCATAAAACATGTTTGAACAAATTTCAGAGGATTAAAATAATACACAATAAATTCTGTTAGGATTCTTTACAGGATAACTTAACAGGATTATGAATCAAAGATAAAGAGGAAGTCTCCCAAATGGTTAGTAATTAAGCACTATACTTCTGAATAACTGATATGTCAAAGAAATCAGAATTGAAGTTAAAATATATGTATTAAATTATAATAGAAATGTGGTATGTCAAAACGTACTATAGCTAAAGCTGTACTTAGAGGGAAATTTATAGATCTTTATTGCATTTATTAAAAAGTGAAGAAAAGCTGAAAATCAATGATCTTTGTGTGCATATTTGAAATATAGTGAATTAAACTCAAAGAAAGTAGAAGAAAGATTATAATAAAGATGTGATTGTTAATATTGTGTTAACACAGCTGAACCATGGGGTGCCCAAAGATTTGGCCAGATGTTGTTTTGGTTGTTTCTGTGGTGGTATTTTTGAACGAGATTAACATTTAAATCAGTAGTCCAAGTAAAGCAGATTGGCCTCCCTAATGTGGTTAGGCCTCCTTCAGTCTGTCACCTGAATACAAGAAGGCTGACCCTCCTCCAGGAGAAGACAATCCCTCCTGCCTGACTGCTCTCCAACTGGGATATCTGCTTTTTTTCCTGACTTAATACTTGATTTAAAACATCAGCTGTTCCTGAATCTGAAGCCTGCTTGCCTTCAGGTTGGAATTATACCATCAGTTCTCTTGGTTCTCAAGCCTTCAGACTCAGATGACACTCTGTCATTGGCTCTCTGGGTCTCCAATTTGCCAACTCACCCTGCGGGTCTTGGGACTTGTCAGCCTCCCTGATCATGTGAGCCAATTCCTTATAATAATCTCTTTCTATGTATATATCCCATAGGTTCTACTTCTCTGGAGAACTCTGACTAATATAAAATATGACAGCCGAAATTGAAATAAATAGAAAAAATGCAGTACATTAGCAAAGTCAAAAGTTGATTTTGTGAAAATACTAATAAAATTAATGCATCTCTGGCAAGCTGATTTAAAATTGAAGAGAAAAAGCACAAAGTAACACAGCCAATTTGCATTCATCTAAGGAATACAGAGTTTTAACTTTTCAAACTCAATCAGTGTAATTTTTATATTAACAGAAATAAGGAGAAAAATGTATGACAATAAAATGATACATAAGAAGCATTTGATAAAATTCAGCTTCCCTTCATGATAAATAAAAATCTCTTGTTACATTAGGAAAAGAAAGGAACTTAATTATTCTGACCTTTGCTGGTTTACCCAAAACTATGAAAATATTCTCCTTAACAATGAATTAACGTTTTCCTCCTGCAAAACAAAATGAAATAAAGATGCCAACTGTGTACATCTTCTATTTAACATTTATGGCCATTAACAATATTAGTTAAAGGAGATGAGAAGGAATTGGAGCTCTCATGTGCAGCTCGTGGAAATGAAACTGGTACAATTTATTTGGAAAAGTGTTTGGCCATATTGATTAAAGTTAAACATACTCTTACCCCATGGATAAGTATATACAGAAATGTATATATGTGTTTACTAAAAGACATACAAGATTGTTCATAGACATATTTATATACATTACCTGTCAAGTGAATAAACTGCGGTCCTGTCATACTCAAGCAATGGACTGTTATAGTAATGAAAGTGAATGGGATGGTAACTAGACTTCTAGTGGTGATCACTTTGCAGTGTATACAGATATCAAATTATACTTGATATTTAATCAATTAAGGAAAAAGAAAATGAATGAACTACTCCTACAGATATCATGTTTAGAAATAAGAGCCAACTGCCCAACGCCTGCCTGCTAGCCACTGCAAGCCTTGTGCCACCACCTCCTATTGAAGTGCATATCCTCTCCCAGGCAGTGGAGGCACATGTGGTTGTTGCTGCCGTTGCACCTGGGGCTACATCACCCAGGGCTGTGTTTCTGGAAGACACGTTGCCAGTCATTGTGTATCAGCACCCAACAACCCACCTGAGTGTGCTGGCTGTGGGACCGGAGTGCCACCCTGAGGTCTGGTCAGGACACCACAGCCTCCTGAGCACATCTTTTCAGGGCCCAAGCTCTGCTACCTACTTGCAGAGATTAAGGATGCCCCTGAGCATTCGTGGGCTGATGGGCCTTTGCTAAATAGTCCTGAGATTTATCAGCACCTGTACAACAGCATACAAGATGTGGCAGAAGTTGTGATTCCCAGTCAGCCAGCATTGTTGGGAGAACCTACCAATGAATGAGCCATCAATAATCAAAGCCCAAGTACAACAAGAGACCTATATAAAGTGAATAAAGGGCAACCCTAGAACATCCAGGTCAGGACATCAAAGAGACTGCATCACTGCAGTCCCACAGAACTCCTACTACAGAAGTCCACCCCACAAAGATAGGCAGGCAAAGCAGAGCAACCTTAGATGCAGAAACAAACAAAAAGAACCACCTCAAATGGGGAAACAAAGAAAGAACCCCCAATCAAAAGGAATGGTGGAATCACCAGAAAAAGCTAAATGAAATTGAGGTAAGCAATCTATCAAACATAGAATTCAAAATAGTGGTTATAAGGATGCTCAAGAAACTCAGTGAGAACTCTAAGGAACTTAGTGGGAAATACAGCAACATGAAAAAAAGGACATAAAAACTATGGACAAGAAAGAAATGAAGCATACAATATCTGAAATGAAAAATACACTAGAAGGAATTAAAAGAAGGCTAGATGAAGCAGAGGACCGAATTATTGAGCTGGAAGACAAGGTGGAAAGAAATACCCAGTCAGAGCAACAAAACAAGAAAAGACTCAAAAAGAATGAGGATAGTTTAAGGATATTCAGGACATGAAATGTAACAACATTCGCATCATAAGAATATCAGAAGGAGAAGAAAAGGAGCTAGGGATAGAAAACCCATTCAAAAAAATGACAGAAAACTCCCTTAACTTGGTGAGGTAAAAAATCACACAAGTTCAGGAAGCCCAGAGGGTCCCAATCAAGATGAACCCAAAGAGGCCTACTCTAAGACACATAATAATTAAAATGCCAAATTTAAAGACAAAGAATCTTAAAGGCAGCAAGAGAGAAACAGCAAGTAACATACAAGGGAGCTCCAATGAGGCTATCAGCTGATTTCTCAATAGGAACACTATAAGCCAGAGGGATTGGCATGAAATAGTCCAGGTAATGAAAATCAAGGACCTACAACCAAGACTATTCCATTTAGCAAGGCTGTCATATAAAATGGATGGTGAATTAAAGAGCTTCCCTGACCAAAGAAGGCTAAAAGACTACATTTCCACCAAGCCAGCACCACAAGAGATGCTAAAGGCACTGCTATAAAAAGGAGAAGAAAGAAAGAGAGAGAGAGAGAGAGAGAGGTATAGAAAAAAAGGCAATGAATAAGTATCTATCAATAATAACCTTAAATATAAATGGATTAAATGCTCCAACCAAAACACATAGGGTAGCTGAATGGATAAGAAAATATCACTCGCATACATGCTGTCTACAAGAGACCCACCTAGGGACAAAAGATATATACAGGTTGAAAGTGAAGGTATAGAAAAATATTCCAAGCAAATGGACAAGAAAAGAAAGCTGGGGTAACAATACTTATATCAGACAAAGTAGACTTCAAAACAAAGGCCATAAAAGGGGACAAAGCAGGTCATTACATAATACTTAAAGGAATAATCCAACAGCAAGATATAACCCTTATAAACATATAAACACCCAAATAGGAGCACCTAAATATGTAAAGAAAACCTTGGAGGACTTCAAGAAAGATATTGATAACAACACAGTCATCACAGGGGATTTTAACACCCACTGTCAACAATGGATAGATCTTCCAAACAAGGATCAGCAAGGATATGGTGGTGCTGAATGACACTCTAGATCAAATGGACTTGATGATATGTACAGAACCTTTCAACCCAAAGAAGCAAAATATACATTCTTTTCAAATGCACAAGGAATATTTTCAAAAATAGATCACATGGTGGGACCCAAAACAAGCCTCATCAAATTCAAGAAAATTGAAATCACATCAAGCATGTATTCAGATCACAATGGATTAAAAGTAGAAACCAACCTCAAGGTAAACTCAAAAACACTCAAATACATGAACCAAAAAAGACCCCAAATAGCCTCAGTAATCTTAAGTAGGAGGGATCATAACACCCAATATCAAACTCTACCACAAGGCCACTCTAATCAAAACAGTCTGGTACCAGTGTAAGAACAGACACATAGATCAATGGAACAGAATAGAGAACCCAAAAATAAAACCAAGTCTTTTAGATCAATTAATATTTGACAAAGGGGTCATGACCATACAGTGGAGTAAAGGTAGCCTCTTCAATAAACGGTGATGGGAGAACTGGACTGATATGTGCAAAAAAAAAAAAAAAAAAGAAGAAGAAGAAAAGAAAAGAAAAGAAACTAGACCACCAACTTACACCATACACCAGAATAAATTCAAAATGGATAAAAGACTTAAATATACATCATGATATCATAAAAGTGGTAGAGGAAAATAGGTAGTAGAATTTCAGACATCCCACATAGAAATATTTTTGCCAATATATCTCCTAGGTCAAGGGAAATAAAAGAAAAAATAAACAAATGGGACTACATCAAACTAAAAATCTTTTGCATGGCTAAAGAAACCGTCATCAAAATGAAAAGGAAACTGACTATATGGGAGAACATATTTGGAAGCGATACATTGAACTAGGATTTAATCTCCAAAAAATATAAAAAACTCATATGACTCAACACCAGGAAGACAATCCAATTAAAAGATGGGCAAAAGATCTGAATAGACAGTTTTCCTAGGAGGGCATACAGATGGCCCATAAACATATGAGAAGATGCTCAACATCACTAGCCATCAGAGAGATGCAAATTAAAACCGCATTGAGGTAACACCTCATGCTGTCAGAACGGCCATCATTAATAAATCAAGAAACAACAAGTACTGGCAAGGTTGTGAAGAAAAGGGAACTCTAGTGCACCATTGGTGGGAATGCAGATGGGTGTAGCCTCTGTAGAAAACAGCATGTAGTTTCCTTAAAAAAGTAAAAATGGAGCTACCGTTTGACCCAGCAATTCCATTGATGGGAGGAGTATAGCCTTAAAATACTGAAACAGCAGTTCAAAGAACTTATGCACCTGTATGTTCATAGCAGTGCCATTTACAATAGTCAAGTGCTGAAAACAACCTAAGTGCCCATGAGTAAATGAGTAGATCAAAAAACTATGGTATATTTCCACAATGGAATACTACACAGCAAAAAGAAAGAAACTCCTGCCTCTTGTGACAGCATGGATGGAACTGGAGAATATTATGCTAAGTGAAATAAACCAGTAGGTGAAAGACAAATACCATATGATCTCACCTATAAGTGGAATCTGATGAACAAAATAAACTAATGAATAAAATAGAACCACAGGCATGGAAACATGGAACAGTCTAAAAGTGACCAGAGGGGAGGGGAGAGGGGGACAATCATTGAAGAAGGGGTAGGGGCTAGACAAAGAACATGTATGAATGATACATGAAAATGGGCAGCAGTGTGGGAATTGACTATGGGTGCTGGATTGGGATTGACAGAGAAGAGAAAAGGAGGAAAAATTGACACAACTGTACTGAAAATAACAATAAAAATGATTTAATAAAAGAAAAAATAAGATCCAAACAAAAGAATATATAAGGTATACTTCCACTTACATAAAATTCAGAAACAGATAATGGTGACATATAGTGTTCTAGAAGTCAGGATAGTAGTTATCTTTAGAGAGAGGATGAGGATATTGACTGGGTAAGGATGTAAAATAGGCTTCTGAGTGTCTTGTATTGTTTTTCTTTTTCTGTCTTGCTGCCTGACCTATGTATCAATTCTTGAGTATGTTCATTTCATCACAATTCATTAAAAACACATCTATAATTGGTGTTCCCTTTTTCAATGCCTTAATAAAAATATTTATTTAAAATATTAAACTCCTATTACTGACAAAATTAATTTATTTATGAATTTTTTTGTTCAATTATACTTGTCCCCATTCCTCCCCCCATTATTCTTCCCCACCCTACCAACCTCCACCTCCCACCTTCAGTTCTCCGTCCCCATTGTTTTTGTCCATGGGTCCTTTATACATGTTCCTTCATGACCCTTCCCCTTCTTGGAAAAAATGAATTAATTCATACTTCTTTAACTACATATATGTGGAAAATATATAGAATCCAGGACCTCATTTAATGGGAAACACTAGAGGCATTGCCACTAATGTCAGGAAGAAAGCAAGAATGCTCACTGTCTCCACTATTTTTAACGCTGTAAGGGTTTTTAGTAATGTGGCTAGATGTGTACAAAGGAATAAAAATTGGAAAGGAAAAAGTAAAATAGTCTCTAGTGTAGGTTATATGGTAATATATCTGAAATGCCTACAAAAGACAACATTGAAATGACTACAAGTAGTAAAAGAATTTAGAATGTTGCATACTAAAATCCAACCATAGAAACAATACCCTCTAGAAGAAACAATGAAGAGACGATCCCACATAAAATACCAACCAGAAGCAAAGATGTCTTGATTTTGAAGCTCTGGCATTCAGATACATAGACACATTCTGACTTGTAGTTACAGAATGAATCACTTTATACTTGTATTAAAATCAAAAACAGAAAAAACAACCAGCAGCCAAAAATTCAATTAGCTATAAAATTAACAAGAAAATCTATGTATGGAAGGAAGACTTTGCAACTTCCTGAAAGATATGAAAGTATACTTGAATAAGTGAAAGGTATTCTTTGCTCTTAGATAACATGACTCATTATTTTTTCTTCTGTTTCTTGAAGTTTAGCATTTAAATTATTTTTCTAAAGTCAAATGATTATATCAGTAAGCAAAACTTTCTTTTTATACATATGAGGTCTGTCCAGAAAAAATTAAGCCATTGTTAATATAATGAGAACGGTTTGCAAGACTTCAGTGTAACCTGACAGTCAAGGAGAGTGGACTGGAATGCACATGTGTGAACAGTGATGACTGACTCACTGTACTAGTCAGTGGGGGTGGTAGGTAGACGTCATTGAGTGAGCATGTGTACTGTGTGGCCTTTGCATTCAAAATGACTGAGCTAGTAGAGCAACGAATCTGCATCAGATTTTGGGTTAAGCTTGAACATTCCTCCATGGAAACTATTCAGATGATTCAGAAGGCTTTTGGGGGTGACCCAATGAGTACAGCACAAAACAAAAGTGTGGCACAAATGCCTCAAAGATGGTAGAGAATCTGTTGAAAGTGATCCGCATTCTGGAAGGCCTGTGACAAGCAAAACACCTGAGAATGTTGAACGTTTAAGGGCCACAATCAAAGATCAGCAGCTGACAGTTTGAGATCTAGAAGCTGATCTGGGGATTCCAAAAACTGCTGTGTACAAAATTTTGACACATGATCTTGACACAATTCATTCCGTGGCTTTTGCTATCAGAGCAGAGGGATCATTATGGCTTTTGCAGTTGGGGGAATTGTGTGAGGTCCCAAGATGCCTACTTTGAAGGGGCCTGATGCATCATTGTCCTGTGTACAGTGTTTCTTGTATTTTGTATCTGTTTAAATAAATGTCCCTATTTTTCATATTATGTGGCTGTGTACTTTCTGGACAGACCTTGTATGTATGAAACTATAAATTTCTCTGTTAACAAATGTTCATCTGTATCCCACTAGTTTCAATATAAGACATTTTTGTTTAGTTTTATATCTTATATTTCATTATGGTTTCTTCTTTACCACTACTATTTAGGAGTATATTTTTTAGTTTTCCAAATATTTTTGTCAGTGACTTCTAATTTTTTTTCACTATTGTTAGAGAACATAGTATCTATGATTTTGATTCTTTGGTGTTTAATAATTAATTCAACAGATACTTATCAGATAACCTATTTTCCTCAAATAGTGTTCCAGTTTCTGATGAAATAGTAGTGAAGACATCACCCTATTTCTGTGACTTTACAGTACTTACATTCTATTATGGGAGGTATATATTTAACATTAAATACATATAATTACAGAAAATATATAATATGTATTACTATATATTTGTGGTTTGGGTGATGTTCATGTTTTGGTCAGACATGATTTCAGAGTGATTTTGTTTTGTCGATCCATCATGGTTACAGAATGACCTTGTCTGATATCTCCTGGGTATCAGGGGCTGCTTTTTTCTGTCTCAATTCTCAAGTGATTCTAATCTGTTTATAGTTCTTATATTATAATCTTGCAATTATCCCAATAATTTATGACATTTTGATATTCAGTGTTTTATATTTTGTTGTTTTACTGAGGCTATTGCTAATAATATTTTACAACCTCCATTTTCATTTGTTTACTTTGAAAATATAGCATTTTAATATTCTACTTTATTAAAATTGGGGGCTCAGATCATGAAAGATTATTTTATTTATTTTCTCACTTAAGTCATATTTTCCAAACTTCTTAGATTTATGAATCTAGTTTCCATACATGCTGTAGGAATTTTTTTCATAACTACACAGGAACTGATTTTATTTTCCATTATTTTCTCTGGTATGTGAGAAGAATTGATTTGAAGTTAAAATACATCTTAATACAGTATGTATGACTTTATGTAAAGTTTATTTTAAGAAATATTCTTTTTTTAATTCTTTTGTATTGTTATTCTATTACAGTTATACCAATTTTTCCCCTTTGCCTTCCTCCACTCTGCCTACCCTCCACTCCCACAGTTAATCCATGGGTCATTCACACATGTTCTTTTACTAGTCCCTTCCCCTTCTTTCCACCTTTATCCCCTTCTCCACCTGCTCTGGCTGCCATCTGTCTGTTCATGTCTCTAGTTCTATTTTGCTTGTTAGTTTATTTTGTTCATTAGATTCCGCTTATAAGTGAGATCATATGGTATTTGTCTTTCACTGACTGGCTTATTTCATTTAGCATAATATTCTCCAGCTCTATCCATGCTGTCACAAAAGGTAGGAGTTCCTTCTTTCTTTCTTCTGCACAGTATTCCATTGTGTAAATGTATCACAGTTTTTTGATCCACTCATCTGCAGATGAGCAGTTAGGCTGTTTCCAGCACGTGGCTACTGTAAATAGTGTGGCTCTGAACATTGGGGTGCATAAGTTCTTTTGAATTGGTGTTTTGGGATTCTTATGGTATATTCCCAGCAGTGGAATTATTGGGTCAAAAGGCAGTTTCATTTTTAGTTTTTTGAAGAAATTCCATGCTGTTTTCCACAGTGGATGTACCAGTCTGCATTCCCACCAGCAGTGCACTAGGGTTTCCTTTTCTCCACATCCTTGCCAGCACTTGTTATTTCTTGATTTATTAATGATGGCCGTTCTGACAGCATGAGGTGTTACCTCAATGCGGTTTTAATTTGCAACTCTCTGATGGCTAGTGATGTTGAGCATCTTCTCATATGTTTATGGGCCATCTGTATGTCCTCCTCGGAGAATTGTCCATTCAGGTCCTTTGCTCATTTTTTAATTGGATTATTTGTCTTCCTTATAATAGGATAATAGTCTCTCGTATTTTTAGTAGAGTAGTCTCATGGTGTTGGGAGAACTGGACTGGTAGGTACATGTAAAAAAAGAAATAAAAAATTAAGCTAGACCGCAATTTATACCATACACCAGAATAAACTGAACATGGATAAAAGACTTAAATATAAGTTCTGATAGCATAAAAATCCAACATAGGCAGGAAAATTTCAGATCTCTCATAGCAATATTTTTGTTGATATACCTTGTTGGACAAGGGAAATAAAGGGAAAAATAATCAAATGGGACTATTTTAAGAAATATTCTTTAAATTTACTTAATTTTGCCTTTTTAACTTAGTGAGTCATTATGCCATTTACTTTATTTTAATTTAGCTTATAAAGAAGCTGAATTATTTTTCAAAACATTTAAGTATTGTTATAGCTTTAAAAATATACATGACTTTCCTAACCTGACATTTGAGATTTTGTTTATTTCCTGTTAAAATTATTAGCTGGTTGTTATTTTTTGTATTCTGTTACTAAGTTGAGGTGAGTGATTAAGTCTCAGGATGCTATGCAGGAGTAGCTTATATTACCATAGTATTTTCTGTTTTACCACTTTTTTTTTTTAATATTGGAAATTTGCACTGTACAACAATTTTCATCAGGGAAATACTACTAACAAATTTCTAGAAAATTATCCTAACGCAAATCCATGGGAAATACTATCATTTGAACATTGGCATATTTTTATCCTTTCTGTTTTTTATAACCAATGATAGATTAAATTTAATGAAACATAATCACTCTGAATCATAGCAGAAATCATCAGTATGGCTAGCACTAGTTGAGCCTTTTTTGTTTTTGCTTTATTTTTATTGTTTACACTATTACAGATGTCCCATTTTCCCTCCACTTTGCCCACTTCCACTTAGCCCCTATCCCCTCATTCCCTTGAGTTTTGAATATGATCTAATCATGTGTTCTCAGATTCTTTTATTTTTTAAAAAAATTTTATTTATTTTTAGAGAGAGGGGAAGGGAGGGAGAAAGAGAGGGAGAGAAACATCAATGTGCAGTTGTCTCTTGGGGGCCCCTACAGGCGACCTGGCCTTAACCCAGTCATGCGCCCTGACTGGGAATCGAACCAGCAACCCTTGGTTCACAGGCTGGTGCTCAGTCCACTGTGCCATACCAGCCAGGATAGATTCTTTTATTTTAAAACGAAGAACATGTATTTTAATAGTGTTTTCTAATGACTTATAAACAAATATTAACCATTTTTAATAATTTGAATCTCTAGAATACCTTTGCGAACTTCCGAGTGTTCATACATCTGAATTTAAAATGCTGCTATAAATCAAGGAATAAATAGGATTTGATATAAAGAATTGATGTCAAATTTCTGGCTACATCTTTGAAGTACATAGGACTGAATGGCATGATACATAATTTATTAAACTTACCTCATTTCATCCTTCATTTCATCTTCATTTTTCTATCCCTTTTTTTTTGTTTCAGTTTTCTTATAAAAAATATTTTCATGTTATTTTTACATATTTCCTTAATTTCTCTTTGGAATGAGGCAGATTTCATTGGTAAATGTTTATATCGAAGTAGTTTATTTGCCAATTTTTAAAAATGTAGGTAACCTATTTCAGGATCTGGAAAAACTGGTATCTAAATGAAGTTGTATTATGTAGTATGATTTTACTTTATTGTATTAACATTGAACTTTATTTGGAAAAAGTTAAAATTAATGTTAGAATTACAAAATGATTGTTCTAATGTGTTCCAGCTTCTAATAGGTTATGAAAATGGTACTGTGGTATTCTGGGACTTGAAATCTAAAAGAGCTGAACTGAGAGTTTATTATGATGAGGTAAGTGATTTCTACTGAAATATTTGAAACAGTGTTATGACTTTGTGCCTGTTTTTTAATTTTAGACTTTGTATGTTCCCAATATTCTTATTATTGGAACATTGCCTGATTCTAAGTCAGTGATTCACAAGGCTTGTTGATACTTGTACAAGTTCCAACTCTGGGTTGTTTTCCTGAGTGAGAATTCTGCCTTGACTGCCTATTTTGGGGCCCTTTATGGCATCTTATATACTTTGGTACCTATTACGTATACTGTATAGCCACCTTCATCTGAACTTCTTTTCCTTTCTTTAGGCTCTGTGCTTTTGTCTTGATTCATTGTCCTTAGGTTCTCTAAAGATATTATTTATACCCTCCTTAGAAAATTCTTTTTTTATGGCATAAAGTTTAAGTAGTCAAGTTGAACAGTCTTATCTTCTAATACTTGCTGCCCTAGAATAAAGAGAAATTTTGTAAATAGTAATACTTAATAATAAGATTCAGTAACATCTTGAAATTTTATTTTACATAGTTGAGACTGATAAGGGTTTCATTTAGAGAAAGCAGTGAATTCCTGTGTATCAAGGAATACTCTCTGAATTGATACTTCAGGCACTCAGAGATTGACTCTAGGCCAGTAATTATTTCCCCCATCAGGAAAGGCTAAGTTGAAGACAGTGAGGCTGGGACAAAAGGTGAGAAAGGGGAACTGCCTCTTGTAGCTGTGAAAACAAAGGTGATCAAGATCTATGCAATTAAATTTCAATTAAATTTAAAAAATGGTAGAGTGGAGCCCTGGCTGGTGTGGTTCAGTTGGTTGGAGCATTGTCCCGTAGACCAAAACATTGTAGGAACAATTCCCAGTCAGGGCACATGCCTGGGCTGCGGGTTCATACCCAGTTGTGGTGTGTTAGAGAGGCAACCCATCAATATGTCTTTCTCATATCAATATTTCTCTCCCTCTATCTCTCTCCCTCTCTTCCCCTCTCTCTAAAATCAATAAGCATGTCTTTGGATGAGAAATAAACAAATAAATAAATAGATAAAAATGATAAAGTGGGGAATATGTCACTGCCTGATATCACCCAGGCTTCTGTTGGAAGCATGTGGAAGAATGTAAGGTAACACTGATAGGAATAGAAAAATAAATTGTAAAAAACACATTTTTTGACAACACTTTCTTTGTTACTCCCTCCCATCTCCTCTTAACAGTTTAATTTTTAAGTTTTGGTGCTTAAAGATAGCTGAAGGTTTATAGGTAATGTGGTCATGATTGGTGAAAAATACTCTGGCAAGTGTTACTGTACAAATATGCTCTTTATAATCAACTTTAGAGGCATCTTAAATCATAAGAAAATAGCTTTTCTTTTGTTAAATACACAAAATATAAAGATGAGGTTGGAGATTGCTCCCTCTCTCAAGACTAGTAGCTAGATAAGAGTCCAAATACCACCTGGGAATTTAGCCATTCGAAACTAGAGTAGAGCAGCTAAAAAGGAAATCTAGAGAAAAATGCTGAATCAGATAATTTTCCTATGGCCTTAAACAGAAATGTTGAAATAAGGATTAACCATGTTTAAGCAAGTCAATGGAATACTTCCCTACTTTATACATAGAAATCATTTAAAATATTGATTTATATGTTATATGTATAACGTCCTTTGGTATCTTACCTTTTTTTAATATGTGTTTTACTAACAAGATTAACCTTTTATGACATAGTCAGATCATATAATTCTTTACTACTTGAACTTTTGAATGGCTCCCAATTTGCCAACAATACAGTCTTTATTTCTTGATATAAAGTTCAAGGCCCCTATGCCATTTTTCCCCTTTAGTTTATATTACTGTATCCTTCTACATGCTCTTCACATTTCAGCTATATTACTCAGCATCTCCTACATATATCATTTATTACTACCTCTAGATATTTGCCCCTTCTAATTTCTTATCCCAGATTCCCCTTTCCTCTTTTGCATATCAAAATCTTATTCATTCTGTAGCCACTGTAAAACTACCTGGACCAGATAACTAGGCCGTTGACTAATAGTCATTTATGAATTGAAGGGGTTTTTGTTGTTGTTGTTAATCTAAGCTCATTTTCAGAAATAACTATCTGAATTTTACTTCTCCACTAGCTGTGAAATTTTTATTTTATTACATTAATATTTCTTGAGTTATCTCTCACAGAGAAAGCCCTCAGAGTTTGACACAAGCTAAGCTTTTAGTTCCTTGAGTAGCCGCCTTTCTCCTTTTTCATATTGTTACCCAGCTTTTTGAGTTTCTCTTTTTTGTTCAAGAAATACAATCACTGCCACTGAGCTGGCAAATTAGCTAGTGTTTAACTTCCATATTCTGTTTTCTATCTTTTAAAATTCTTTTTGAATTAGTTGTATTATATTTGGCTTTTCAGTAGACCTTTAAAGTCCTTTCTAAGAAAAAAAGTAGGGTATAAACAAATAAATAGAAATTGCATATTTATTCATTCAGTTCAAATGACAGCTCTTGAATAATGCACTGTTTGAAATTCCCCTTTCTAATTAGTTGGTTTTACATACCTACCCTTCTGTAGCATAAGTATAATACTCCTTTTATGGTACTTATTTGTTTTGGTTTTGTGTTGTAGCTATTATTTTAATATCTGCCTTCTCTAGTAGGTAGAAATTCACTGGATAGGAAGAAGAGTTGGGGCTGGAGACACTTTCTCTGCCCCCAGCATATTCAGAAAAGCAATCTGAGAGAACTTTAAATTAAATAAGGTTCATCTAAGTTAATATGTATAGATATCAAGAAGAAATGGCATTCCCCTTGAGCCATCTATAAAAGCGAAAAGAAATAAACAAAGGAGAAGACAAATAAGAGTGGGGGTTTTGTTTTTGTTTCCCTCTAACTGCCTCCTCTGAACCTTGGCAAAAAAGAAGCCTTCTCTACTTAGTAATGAAGACCAGTAATGAGAGAAAAACATAAGTCAAGGTTTCATGTTATCTTTTCCACTTAATCAAGTTTTATCTTTTGATGTTTAGCTTATATCCTATTTTCTTTATGATATGTCTAATGTATCATATTTTCTTTATGATGCCCTAGCTGTCAGTTATCTTTAACTTTGATAATACTTATCATTTGGAAGTTCATTTATATCAGTCTTCCCTGTTTTCTTAGTTTCTTTAAGGAAAGGATTGTGTTGTATACACCTATTCAGCTTTTATGTCTACTAGAGCACGGTCCCCAACCTTTTTGGCACCAGGCACCAGTTTTGTAGAGGAAAATGTTTCCATGGACAGGGTGGTGGGGGAGAGACAGGAGGCGGAGCTCAGCCAGTAATGCAAGCGAAGCTTCCCTCATGACTAAGGCTCACCTCCTGCTGTGCGGCACAAAGTGCGGGAGGGGGTGGGGGTAGGGGGTTGGGGAGTAAGTTAGGGGCCCCTGTACCAGAGGACTTACTTTATGTAACACACTGTGCTACCACTAGGAATAAATTTAGGAACTGGAATAATACTTTTTTATTTTATGTAATTCACAACTACAGAGTGAAACTGTACATATAAAAAAATAAACTCTTCTTGCTTCAAATCAATTTAAATTGTTTATGTTAGAGACAGTATAACACAGTGGTTGATAGTATAGGTTTTGTAGTTAGGTAGACCTTGACTTGAGCTGTGTGACCTGATCAAGTATCTCAATCTCTCTAGTCCTATTTTGCCAAGTATAAATTGGAAAAAAGAACTGATTTACAGAGTACAATGAAATAATGTACATAAAGTGCTTACCTTTGGTCTGGCATATAAGTAGGCCCTCTGTTGGTGGCTCTTATGTAAATTATTTTTTAAAATTAACTACTTTAAGTGGAACTAGGCCACTACCTTATCAGAAATTATCTTCTGATAACCTTGCTTCTAATTCTACGTAAATAATGTTTCAAAGAAGGATTATATGATACAGGGAGGATAGGGAATTTACAATAAAAAATTCTGGGATCTAATGATGTTAATATTTTACTTAACTTTTCTTTATTTTGGGGATTGAGTGTTTGTAGCCTTTTATAAACCCATAGAAGGATGAACCAAAGATAGTATGACATGAGTCAGAGAAATTACATATGTTTATGCCAGGATATTTTATTCTGGAATATAGAATGATGTAACATTAATTCCACACCCCCACTTGTTTTTAATTGTTATTTCATTAGGCTATTCATTCAATTGATTGGCATCATGAAGGCAAACAGTTCATGTGCAGCCATTCAGATGGTAGCTTGACTTTATGGAACCTGAAAAACCCAAGTCGTCCTTTCCAGACCACAGTTCCACATGGTAAGATGTATGCTTTCAAAAGAAATAAACTGGAAAGTTACAGTGCCTTGGTTTAAAGTATACGAGGTGGTTTCAATGTGTTTGGTAGAAAGAGGAAATAGTACATACTTTCTGATTCTAAATACCTCTTTTATACCTCTTTCAGATCCCACACATTATGCCCCAAATTTTCTGTTTATCCACTTTCCTACTTTGTAAGCGATACTTATATAGACCTTCCCAACCAAAAATTGGATAACAGATAGCTGATGTGCCTGAAACAGAGGAAATAACAAAGGATATTTGGCCAGTTTTAAGCACTAAGGAGCTAGTGAGAGAATGGCTTTACCTAGACCTGACTTTCACATTTAATTCTTATACTTCTTTATAGTCTGTTATTTCCTAGTTCTCCCATTTATTTCCATTTCTGCCATTTGGTTCCACTAAATTATGAGGACTGTGGTACTATTATAGGTTGCATTTATCTTGTATTCCTCATTGTAAAGAGGTATTTAGAACTTATGTTGGACCTGTCTACCTAACGGGGCAGAATAAAAAGTTCAGATGTGTGAATATCTCTTACTCAGATGACCATATTATTTCCAAAAATATTGGTGATGATCTAAATCCCATGTTTATCTCAAACTGTTGGTTATTTCTTAGAGAGGTTAAAACCTACCAGTTAATCAAACACATTCTATTTTATAGTTTCTGAACATTTATTATAGTGTATCATTTAGAAAACAGTGGTATTTTTTTAATAACAGGTGAGTCAAATCACTAGATGGAATTATTTAATCTTGTGTTGGTCTGCCATTTTCTGTACCAGAATTCCATGTTCCATATGCAGATGATTAATACAGTTAAACTAAACTGCTTTACTTACAGATTATTTTATTTTATATCATTTTATTTTATATATTTTGTTATTCAAGCACAGTTGTCTTAACTTACCCCCACCACCTTACCCTCCCCCCTTTGGCTTTGTTACTGGGTCTTCTATACATATTCCTTGGTGACCATTCCACTTTTTCTTCCCTTATCCCCATCTCCCCTCCCCTCTGGTTACTGTCAGTTTTTATTTTACTTCAATGTCTCTAGTTATATTTTGCTTGCTTCTTTGTTTTGTTGATGAGTTTCCACTAATAAGTGAGATCATATGATATTTGTCTTTTATGACCTGGCTTATTTCACTTAGCATAATGCTGTCCAGTTTCTTTCATGCTGTTGCTCCTTTTTTCTGACTGTTCCATAGTATTCCATTGTATAAATGTACCACAGTTTTTTGATTCATTCATTTACTGATGGGCACTTAGCTTGCTTCTAGTGTAAAATGTGCAGTGCTATGAACATTGGGGTGCATAGGTTCTTTGGAATTGGTGTTTCAGGATTCTTAGGGTATAATCCCAGCAGTGGAAGTGCCGGGTCAAAGGGCAGTTCCATTTTTAGTTTTCTGAGGAAATTCCATACTGTTTTCCACAATGGCCACACCAGTCTGCATTCCCACCAACAGTGCACTAGGGTTCACTTTTCTCCATATCCTCATCAGCACTAGTAGTTTGTTGATTTGTTAATGATGACCATTCTGACAGGTGTGAGGTGATATCTCATTATGGTTTTAATTTGCATTTCTCAGATGACTAATGATGTTGTACATTTTTTCATATGTCTTTGGGCCCTCTGTATGCCCTCCTTGGAGAAGCGTCTGTTCAGGTCCTTTGTCCATTTTTAAATTGGATTGTTTGTCTTCCTGGTGGTGAGTTGTATGAGTTCTTTACACATTTTGGAGATCAAACCATTGTCCAAGGCATCGTTGGCAAATATGTTTTCCCATACAGTTGGTTCCATTTTCATTTTCCTGATGTTTTCTTTAGCCATGCAGAAGCTTTTTATTTTGATGAAGTCCCATTTGTTTATTCTTTCCTTTATGTCCTGTACTCTAGGGGGCATATTGGTGAAAATATTGCTGGGTGGAATATCTGAGATTATCCTGCCTATGTTCTCCTATAGGACTTTTATGGTGTTGCAACTTATATTTAAGTCTTATATGCATCTTGGGTTTATTTTTGTGTATGGTGTAAGTTGGTGGTCGAGTTTCATTTTTTTTTTTTCTTTTGCATGTAGCTGTCCAGATCTCCCAACACCATTTGAAGAGGCTATATTTACTCCGTTTTATGCTCCCGCCACCTTTGTCAAATATTAATTAACCTTGGAGGCATGGGTGTATGTGGGCTCTCTATTCTGTCCCATTGATCTATGTTCTTATACCTGTACCAGACTGTTTTGATTATAGTGGCCTTGTAATATATTTTCATGTCAGTTATTGTGATCCCTCCTACTTTGTTCTTCTTTTTCAAAATCACTACAGCTATTGGGGGTCATTTATGGTTCCATATAAATTTTTGAAATGTTTGTTCTACATTTGTGAAATATGTCATTGGTATTTTAATAGGGATTGCGTTGAGTCTATAAATTGCTTTGGGTAGTATGGACACTTTGATGATGTTAATTCTTCCAATCCATGAACATGGTGTATGCTTCCATTTATTTGTGTCTTCCTTAATTTCTTTCTTCAGTGTTGTGTAGTTTTCTGAATACAGGTCTCTTACCTTCTTGGTAAGGTTTATCCCTAGGTACTTTATTTTTTTGTTGGTAAAGAAAATGGGATTTTTTTCCTGATTTCTGTTTCTGATATTTCATTATTGTTCAAAAATGCCTTCAGTTTCTGAATATTGACTTTGTATCCTGCTGTTTTGCCAAATTCACTTATGAGGTTGAGTAGTTTTTGGGTGGAGTCTGTAGGGTTTTCTATGTACACTATCATGTCACCTGCAAACAATGATAGTTTTACTTCCTCCTTTCCAATTTGGATGCCTTTTATTTCTTTTTCTTGTCTGATCACTGTGGGTAGGACTTCCAATACTATGTTGAAAGAAGTGGTATTAGAGGACACCCTTGTCTTGTTCCTGATCTTAGTGGGAAGCCTTTAGTTTTTACCCATTGAGTATGATGTTAGCTGTACGTGCCTCATATATAGTCTTTATTATATTGAGGTATGCTCCCTCTATTACTACTTTGCTGCATGTTTTTTTCATAAATGAGTGCTATACCTTATGAAATGCTTTTTCCACATCTGTTGATATGATCAGGTAATTTTTGCCTTTCCTTTTGTTTGTGTGATGTATTACATTTATTTATGTGTGAATATTGTACCGTTCATGCATCCTGGGGATGAACCCCACTTGATCATGGGATTTGATCTTTTTAATGTATTGTTGGATGCGGTTTGCCAATATTTTTTGGGGATTTTAGCATCTATGTTCATCAGTGATATTAGCCTGTAGTTTTCTCTCTTTATCTGGTCTGGGATTAAGATGTTGCTGGCCTCCTAAAAAGATTTCAGGAGTCTTCCATCTTCTTGGACTTTTTGGATTAGTCTGAGAAGGATAGGGGTTAGTTCTTCCTTAAATGTTTTGTAAAATTTTCCTGTATGACTGTCCGGTCCAGGGCTTTTGTGTGCTGGGAATTTTCTAATTACTGCTTTAGTTTCACTATCTGTTATTGGTCTGCCTATGCTTTCTATTTCTTCTTCATTCAATTTTGGAAGATTATGTTTTTCTAGAAATTTGTCCATTTCACCCTGGTTTTCAAATTCCTTGGCATATAGTTGTTCATAGTAATTCCTTAAAATGTTTTTATTTCTGTGGTATCAGTTGTAGTCTCTCCTCTTTCATTCTTGATTTTATTTATTTGGGTCCTCTCTCCTTTTTTGTTGATGAGTCTGCTTAAAGGCTTGTTGATTTTGTTTATGTTTTCAAAGAACCACCTCCTGGATTTATTGACCCTTTGGATTGTTCTTTTAGTCCCTGTGTTAATTAATTTTGTCCTAATATTGGTTATTTCCTTCCTTCTGCTTGCTCTGGGATTTGTTTGTTGTTGTTCCTCCAGTTCTTGTAGATGTAGCCTTAGACTGTTTATTTGAAATGTTTGTATCTTTTTTAGTCAGGCCTGTACCGCTATGAACTTCTCTTTCAGGACTGCCTTCAGTGTGTCCCATAGGTTTTGCACTGTTGTGTATTCATTTTCATTTGTTTCCAGAAACTTTCTGATTTCTTCCTTGATCTCATTATTAACCCAATCATTGTTTAATAGCATGCTATTCAGTCTCCATGAGTTTGAATGTTTTTGAGTTTTTCCTTAAGGTTGGTTTCTAGTTTTCGGCTCTTGTGGTCTGAGAAAATGCTTGATATTATTTCAGTTTTCTTGAATTTGTTGAGGCTTGTTTTATGTCCTATCACGTGGTCTGTCTTTGAAAATGTTCCATGTGCATTTGAAAAAAATGTATATTTTACTTCATTAGGATCAAAGATTCTGTATATATCAGTTAAGTCCATTTGACCCAGCCATTGTTCAAGCTGCAATGTCCTTGTTGATATTTTGTTTGCAAGATCTCTCCATCATTGATGGTGGGGAGTTAAAAATGCCTATTATAAGTGTGTTGCTGTCTAGCTCTTTCTTGAAGTTTTGCTGGATTTTCCTCATATATTTGCGTGCTCCTATGTTGGGTGCACATATGTTTATGATGTTTACTTCTTCTTGTTGGATTTTTGCTTTGAGTATTATTAAGTGTCCTTCAGTGTCTCTTTTTATGACCTTTGTTTTGAAGTCTGTTTTGTCTGATATGTGTATTGCTACCTCAGGTTTTTTTTTCCTGTCCATTTGCTTGGAATATTGTTTTCCATCCCTTCACTTTCAGTCTGTATAGGCCTTTTGTTCTTAGGCAGGTCTCTTGTAGTCAGCATATGTGTGGGTCATGTTTTCTAATCATCAGCTACTCTATGTCTTTTGATTGGTGCATTTAATCCATTTACATTTAAGGTTAGTATTGATAGGTACTTATTCATTGCCATTTCCCCCACTTTGTACCTGTGTTCCTCTCTCGCTCACTCTTTTTCTTCCTCTTCTTATAGCAGTCCCTTTAGCATATCTTACAGTGTTGGTTTGGTCGTGTATTCTTTTAGCCTTCTTTTGCCTGAGAAAATCCTTTTTTCACCTTCCATTTTAATTGAGACCCTTGCTGGGTAGAGTAGTCTTGGTTGCAGGTTTTTACTTTTCATTACATAGAATATTTCCTGCCATTGCCTTTAGGCTTGTAGTGTTTTTATTGAGAAAGCAGCTGCTGGCCTTATCAGGGCTCCCTTGTATGTTACTTCCTGTCTCTCCCTTGCTGCCTTTCAGATTCTCTTTTTGTGTTTAAAATTTGGCACTTTAATTATGAAGCTTCTTGAGGTAGATCGCTTTGGGTTCATCTTGTTTGGGATCCTCTGTGCTTCCTGAACTTGTGTGGCTTTTCCCCTCTCCAGGTTTGAGAAGTTTTCTGTCATCATTTTTTTGAGCTGGTTTTCTATACCTTGCTCCTTTTATTCTCCTTCTGGTATTCCTATGATTCAAATGTTTTGTGTTTCATGTTGTCCTGAAGGTCTCTTAAGCTATCGTCAATTTTTTTTAGTCTTTTTTCATGCAGCCGCTTTACCTGTGTATATCTTTCTACCTTGTATTCCACCTCACTAATTCAGTCCTCTGCTTCATCCAGCCTGCTTGTAATTCTTTCCAGTGTATTTTTCATTTCAGATATTTGACTCTTCATTATTTCCTGGTTCTTGTTTATAGTTTCTATTTCCTTTTTCATATGCTCTAGTTCCCACTTAGCTCCTTATAGTTGTCAGTGAGTTCCTTGAGCATTCTTATAACCACTCTTTTGAATTCTATATCTGATATTTAGCTTGCCTCCATTTCATTTAGCTCTTTTACTGGGGAATCTTCTATTCCTTTCAATTGCAGCTTTTTTCTTTGTCTGCCCATTTTAGGTGACTCTTTTTGTGTTTCTGCAATTCCAGATGCACTGTTTTGCTAGCTGTCTTCATAGGGTGACCTTCTGTGGCAGGGGTTCTGTGGGATTCAGTGGTGTGGGCTCTTTGATCTCCTTGCCTGGATGCTCTAGGTTTGCCCTTCCATTTGCATAGGCTCTCTTGTTCTACTTGGGCTTTACCTTTGGTGGCTCCTTGATTTATGGGTTCTCCCCTCCAGCAGGTTTACTGGTATTCACAAACTCCACCTTTTCTTGTATGCTGTTGTGTACAGGTGTTGGTTAACAAAGCAGTGTCACCAGGCATCCAAACCTACACCAGGAAAAAGAACCCCCCTATCACATTAGCAACCTCAACTGCAATTGAACTAAGGTTAATAAAGGTGAAGAGATATTACGGATATTTAAGAAATGACAAAGGGAATATGAGATAACTAAAAGAGGGGAAAATGTTGTGTGGTAAGAAGGAAGAGAATTGATAAGAGCTGGGATAGAACCGAGGTGAAGAAAGGGAGAGAGCAAAATTTACAATTTAAGTAAAACATGAAAGGGCCATGGTAACAATGGGGTAAGAAGAAGGAAGAGTATCCTATGAGGTTTGAAGTAAAATTGAAAAGATACTGGACCAACAGGAGCAAAATTTCAGAAAAACCACAGCAGGGTCGATAACAACAGCAGCTAAATAGTGTTTAACAAAAGTGGAACAGGAATAAGAATATTGTAGAAGAGCTAAAAATGAATGTGAGATGTCAACAGTTAACAAGAATGCTTTTGAGAGGATGGAGCAAGCAAACGAATAAGAGTGAGGAGTAAAGCCCAGGTTGAGAGAGAGGGGAAAAGGAAAAAAAAGGGAGAGAGAAAACAATGAAATAAAATTCCTCACTCAGCTGATCAGGGGCAGGGTGAAGGCAAAATGGAGTAAGACAGCAGGAGAGTTTGTTACGGGATTTGAAATACAAACAAGTATTGAACAAATAGGAGTTCCTTTGGAGAAGTACAGCAATAACTGTGATATTTCACTCAACTAACCTCAGTTTATAAAAGCTGAAAAAGAAGTAAGACTCTTATTAGAAGCACAAAAGAATGTGAGCTGACTTAAGAAAGAAGAGGGCTTATGCAGGTTAGATGGAGGAGCAATAGTGAGGATAAGGGATAGAAACTTGACCTAGTGTGAGAGAAAACAAAGTTAACCACAACTGTAATAAAGCTCAGGAAGATGGCGAAATGGCTTTAGACCAGTGAAGGGTCCTGTGTGGGGTTTGGAATAGCAATAGTATGATAAGAAATACATAATCTGAATTAAAAGTATAAAAAGTAAAAGACCTAGAGTGGTAGTTATTTGGAATATGAGTGAGGTGAAAGAAGAAAAATTAAAATGCAATATGAAATGGAGATTCAAAACATAATTCAAACTATAAAAACAAACAAAATAAACTAAGTTAATCAAAAAATAGAAATAAAAAAAAATGCACTTTCTGAAGGATAGCCAAGTGAAATTTGTCTCAGCTATTGGTGTTCTGGCTTCTTTCTGGATCCGTCTTGGTTTTCTCACAACTCTAGGTCTTACTGTCTTACTCTTGGAAAAAAGAAAAAAAATCCTTCTGCTGATTTTAAACCTGCCAAGTTGGTTCTACAGGTCTGCCCCATATCCTGTGGGTAGAAGAGGGCTGGGCCCCATTTTCTTTTCCTTCTCTGTGGTTCCACAGGGCCTGTGGCTCTGTCTTAGGCTACAGTAATGAGAGGTACCCAGTTAATAGCCCATGCCGCAGAGCACTATGTGGCTCTCACTGTCCACTCTGCTCATTTGTGCCAGGCTGGCACCAGTAAGTCACCTTGTTTTGCACCCCTTTGATCAGTCCATGAGGCGCACTGACTGGAAGCAAACTGCACCCACCCTTCTCCCTCTTTGTTGGCCTGGCCACTGCACGCAAGTTGCCTGTAAGGTGGCTCAGTTCCCCTATTGAAAAAAGTCTGCCTGGGTGCTGCTACCTCTCTGAGCCCCTGCTGTGCCCCTTTGATCAATCTGTGAGGCACCCTGAGTGGGAGCGTATCACACCTACACTCCTCCCTCTTTGCTGGCCCAGCACTGCACATGAGGTCCTTGTGCACACTAGGACCCTGCACAAGGCCTAAGTTCCACTTTAGAGGAAAGCTTCCTTGAGTGCCGCCTGCCACTCCTGACAAGTGCCCGGCTTTCCACACAGTCCAACTCTCTGACCAGCCCAGAGTCTATCTGGGTGATGGCCAGTCATAGCCCATCTCTTCTCCCAGCTCTGGGTGTCACCTGGCTCCCCAGTTTCTGGTACTGTACCAGCTGGCGACTGCCGCCTCAGGTGGTAAGCGCCAACATCAGTGTGTCACTGCCTTTTTATCCTCCCATGACTTTATGCATCCAGGTCTCTCCTGGCATAGGTCAAGGAATTCCACACTCTGGGAGGTGAGGGAGCGGCTAGGTTGCTATCACTGATCCGGCTCTCCTCGCGTTCCTGCAGCACTTGTTGTCACCAGCACAAGGCCCGGGGATCTTCTTGTCTGCTTATAAAATCTTCTTACTGCCCATTTTTAAGCATCCTCTGCACACTTTGTCTTCCAAGCTTAATATGAGCCGGGATTCTATTGACTGTTCACTCTGTTCTTTGGAAGATTGGCTAGGTGTCCCAGGTGGGTGCAAGAGCAAGTGGGCTCAGCTCCCACCTACTCTGCCACCATCTTCCTCCTTAGAGATTATTTTACATTTAGACACATACTTGAAATGCTTTATTTAATGATTGCTGTTATGGAAACCTTGGATAGGAGTGTTACTGAATGTGGACCCGTTTGGGGGGATGGGGCTCAGATAACTGTTAGCGAACCAATGCCCCACCTTCCCAGGGGTTCCTGTGTTCTAGGTTCTTTGCCCACCACCTTTAGAAATTATGGCTCTCAATGTCAGAGTTTGGTGAAAAGGAAAGGAACTATTTATTCAAAAGTTATTCAGGTTTTCAATAATGGCTAAATGTCACTGTTAAATCTCAAAATCCCTTTAAAACACCCACCAACACACACAGTCCTCCCTTTCCACCCTTTGCCCAGTCAGGCCAGTCAGGGTACTGCCCTTCAGGATGAAAAGAGCAGAAGTCCAGAGTTCAGCCAGGCAGGCCTCTCCTAGTTCCCAGCATCATCAACTGTGTCACCATGATCTTCAGTTCTTAATCCAAATCCACGTGGAACCTTCTCATGGCTAACTAGCAAGAGTCCCTTCTCCCCTTTTCTTCCTGTATGGTCTTCACATTGTTCCCCTGTGGTATGGAGCGAACCATCTCTCAGCCCTCTTGCACAGGGCTATAATTGGGGGAGCTGCTGCCCAGTTATCTCCCGGTTTTAAGTTCTGCAAACCTTCTTGGTTAGCCTTGTTGATATGCAAAGTAACTGTCTTTGCATATAAGGAATTAAACTATCTTGCTGTTACTGACATGCAAAATGACTCTCAATGGCCTTACTCTGTGGCACCTCTGAAGCTGGCCTATTATTGACATGCAAAGTAACTCTGAAAGGCCCTGCTCCTTGTCTCTCTTCCCTCATGGTGGCCCTACTTGGGGTGAGAGAGGGAGAGTATCCTATACTTTTCTTGGACATCTCACATTCTGTACACTGTTACAAATCCCTCTTTGGGGGGCCCTGGCTGGAACCTGTTATAGTTGTTTGCTATACATCTACTCAGGTTTAATTATTTGTTTCTATGGTGGGTTCTTCACCTATCCAAGCCCCTAGCCCTCAATCCTTATAACTTTTATTTGGAAATGTGTAATATGATTTATTAATAAATTTTCTATATTTTGTTCTTAACAGTCAATTTCTTTTTTTTTATTTGATTGGATAATTGATAACTTTCATGTGTTTTGCCATATTTATTTTTATTTTATCAGCTTGGGTTATTTTCTATAATTCTGTGAGATGAAGTTCTGTTCACAGGTTGTTGAAAACATTGGCATCTGTGTCTTTCATAACATATCAATCAAATTAAATTCCTCCTGCCTCACCATGGTATAGTTAAGCGAGTGTCAGTGATTTTGACAACAGAGGCATTCATTGTCATATCTAGCTCTATTCTTTGGAATAATTTTTTCTTTTGTTTCAGCAATTTTTATGTTCTAAAATAAAAAGTTTTCTCTAAGAAGCACTTCAACTGTATCCTATAAATTTTTATAGGTAGTTTCATTAATAATATGTAATTTTTGGTTCTTCTGTATATAATGTGTCAGTTGTTTTCTCTAGGTATTTAATTTTTTTTGTATTTTTTTATATTCAGCAGTTCGATTATAATATACCTAGGTTTATTTCAAGTTTATTCAAGTAGGGTTCCACTGAGCTAGAGAGCTTCTTAAATTTATAAATTTATATCTTTCATAAAATTTGGGAAAATTTCAGGCTTTTATTTCTTCAAAAATAAGAAATAAAGGCCTTTCATTTCTACCCTATCCTCTCTTTCTGTGATACCAGTTACTGCATACAGAATTTTTGCCATTGGCCCACATATCTCTGAGCCTCTATTTTGTTTTTGTCAATAATATTTTTGTCTAGATTTCCAACTGAACAATTCCTATTAATTTATTATGCATTTAGTTGCTCTTTTCTTCTGTAATCTTCATTTAACTATTAAGCCCATAAGTTATTTTTCAGTCAGGTATTTCTGCACTTAGTACTTTTTTATATCTTCTGTTTCTCTGCTGACATTTCCTCTTTTCATTTATTATGAGCATTTTCTTTTCATTTCCTTTTAACATTGAGTTTAGTTATAATAGCTTTTACTTTTTAATTTTTTAATATCTCATTTTTTTGTTGTTGTTCAAGTACAGTTGTCTACATTTTCACCCGACTGCTCTCTCTTAAATTTTTATCTGATAATACTAACATCTGCTACACCTTGAAGTTGGCCTCTGTTCGTAAGAATGGCTTATATTTTCTTGTTTCTTCATGTGCCTGATAATTCGGATTATATCATACATATTGTGGACATTATGTTGTACACACTATAGAATATAGTTTTGTTACCCCTTTCCTCCTTAGCCATGTGTCTCTGAAGTAGGGAAATTCTATCTAGATTCATTATTTTTCTGCAAATCAAAATTTCCTATACAACAAAAATAGGCTTTGTCCAAAACTCAGGTTGTTGGAAAATGATGGGACAAGAGGGATGGTGGCCACAGCCACTGAGACCAGATTAGTACCTTTTTCGCTTGAGATCAGCACTGTGATGACATTGCTTTTGTTGAAACTGGTTTTCACTAGGGCTGCAGATATTAATTTTCTTTCTTATTAAGCTGTAATAATTTCAAATATATATTATTGAATCACAACACCCTCAGCGAAAGACACACACAGGTACACACATTTATACCTGACCTTAAGCCAGATTTCATCAAATACTTAATAATGCAGTTGTTGATCAAAAACAGGGTAGAAGTGTCAACTGTTATTTAAGTTTTTCCTGAAAATACTATCCAATGTAATTAGACTTGGAAAAAAAATATAACGTTAAAAATTTAGGAAGAATTTAAAATTATTTTTCGATGATGTAATTGAATGCCTAAAACACAAAAACTAATTAGGAATACTATTAAGTATGACATGAGAATTCTGTATACAAAATAAAATATAGCCAGGCACTGCTTAAAGATGTTTTGGTCAACTATGGTCTGCATATACAATGGTGGTTCCAAAAGTTATAATAGAGCCAAAAAATCCCTACTACCTAGTGACATGGCCATTGTAGCATTGTAGCTCAATGCATTACTCACATATGATGATGCTGTGGTAAGCAAGCCTACCTGATTTCCATTCATATAAATGTATGGCACAAATACCATATGATTTCACCTGTAAGTGGAAACAATCAACAGGACAAATAAGCAAGCAAAATATAACCAGAGACATTGAAATAAAGAAGAAACTGACAGTAACCAGAGGAGGAGGGGGTGGGATAACAAGAGGAAACAGGGGAAGGGTAATCAAGGAACATGTATAAAGGACACATAGACAAAGCCAAAAGGGGGTAGGATCAAGAGTGGGAGGTGGGGATAGGAGGGGTGGGGGTGTACTAGGGGGAAAATGGACAAAATTGTACTCGAACAACAATAAAAATAAAACTGAAAAAAAAGTATGGCACATACAATTATATATACAATGTAATAATAATAAATATGTTAATAGTTTATATATATTTACTTTTTATTGTTATTTTAGAATGTACTCTTTCTACTTAAGAAAAAAGTTTGCTATACAACTGTATGCCATATTATGCTAGCAGTGGCCTCATATACCTCATATTTACAGGTTTTCTTGATTACTTCATTTTCTCTTGTTCTCTTGTTCTCGATTTACTCTCATGCTGTTTTGTTTATTGTGACCCCTAAGCTTACAAAATCCAACACTAATGTCTCAAGAAGCCATGTTGAGTGATTGACCTGGACATGAAATTTAAAGTGATTAGGGACTACAAAGGTAGAAAATCAGGGATAGTTATTGCTTGCCAGTCAGGAATGTCCCATTCCATTAAAGCTACAATCTTGAAGAATAACAAAGTGACAGAAGCTGTTACTGGACCTGCTTCATTAAAGACAATAAAACCAGCAAACATTCTAGAAGGGCCTATAACAGACATGGAGAAACTTCTAATGACGTAGATTGAAGACCAGACACAAAAGCATATCCCTCTCAGCACCGTAATGATCACAAACAAAGTAAATTGTTTCCAATGTTGAAAGAAAAGTCTGGACCTGACTATGATACTGAATTTATTGGGTGGTTTAAACTATTCAAAAATTGTTACTCATTACATAATGTGAAAGTGAGTGGGAAGTTTGCAAGTGCTGCTGAAGAATTTTTGGAAATTCTAGATAAGTTGATTTTGGAGGAAAATTGCTTGGCAGAGCAAATTTTCAATATGAAGGAAATCTTCCTATTCTGGAAACAGATTCCAGAAAAGACTTTTCATCCGTAAGGAGGCCAAGTTAATGTCAGGTTTTAAGGTCAAGTTAATGTAAGGTTTTAAGGCTTTTAAGGACAGGGTAACAGTTTCGCTTGGGGGCAATGTTTCAAGCTATTTATTGAAACCCTTTGTGATCTGGCAGACACTGTAAGAACCCAACGCCTTCAAGCATATGAATAAGCAGACACTGCCAGTGTACTGCAAGAACAACAAGAAGTCATGAATAACCCAGCTCCTTTTCCAGGATGCCCTCCTGAATTGTTATGTCAGAAAAATGAAAAAGTTTTGTTGGGTAAATATCCTACCTTTTATGATTTGGCTCATTGCTGGTAATGCTTCCAGGCATCCTGCTTTTATTGGCAATCTTTATCCTGGTATCAATGGTATTTCTCTCTGTAAATACCATCCTTTGGATCCAGCCTCTGGATCGAGGTGTTATAGCAGGTTTTAAGGCCTATGACCTGAGGAGGGCCCTTGCCTAGGCTATTGCTGCAACTGAGGAAGACACCAATGCATTTCTGAAAAGATTACATCTATGACTGTGTCAAGAACCATTCTTGGCTTGGAATGTTTCACCATGGAGTGTATGAATGGCTTCTAAAAGAAGACACTCAGGAGGCGCATCCATGACTTCAAAGGACTTGTCAAGGATAAGGTGGTTACAAAAATCAACAAGGCTGTGGTTTAGATGACAAACAACTTTAACATGGGTGTGGATGAGGATGACAATGAGGAACTTCTAGAAGTGGTTCCTGAGGAATTGACTAAAGAGGAGTTCTTGGAACCACAAGAGGAATGCATAGCTGAAGAAGAGGCAAGAGAAAATAGAAACCGTGGGAGAAAAAGCTGAAAAACCCCTCCCAAAAATTCACAGTGAAGGCTCTAGCAGAAGCTTTTGCAGACCTCAACAAGCTCCTTAAAAAGTTTGAAAACATGGACCCCATCACCAAAAGGTTTTAATTAACAGAGAGGAATGTTCATGGTTGCATTATCTGCTTACCAGCAAACCTTTGGTGAAAAAAGAAACAAAGCAAATGATCATAGACAGGTTTCTGATAACAGAAGTGCCTTCTCAAGAAGAGCCTCGGGCAGGTCCTTCAGGAGGTATTCCAGAAGAAGGTAGTATTATCATAGGAGATGACAGCCACAGCTCCCTGTATGTTGCTGCCCTTGAAGACCTTTCAGTGGAACAAAATGTGGAGATGGAAGACCAATATTGATGATTCTGACCCTGAGTAGGCCTAGGCTAATGTGTGCATTTGTATCTTAGTTTTTGACAAAAATTTTTAAAAATTAAAAGAATTCAGAAATTTAAAAATAGAAAAAAGCTTATAACATAAGGTATAAAGAAGGAAAATATGTTTGTATAGCTGAACAACATGTTTGTGTTTCATGCTAAGAGTTATAACAAAATAGTCAAAAAGTTTTAAAAAATATTTTAAGGTAAAAATTATAATAAGCTAATGTTAATTTATTATGGAGTAAATAAAATTTTTAAAATAAATTTAGTGTAGCCTCAGTTTATAAAGTCTATAGGAGTGTACAGTAATGGCCTAGATCTTCACTTTCACTTACCAGTCACTCACTGACTCACTCAGAGCAACTGCCAGTCCTGCAAGCTCCATTTATGGTAAGTGTCCTACGTAGGTACCAGTACAGGTTTACCATTTTTTATCTTTTATACTGTATTTTAACTGTATCTTTTCTGTGTTTAGATATGTTTAGATACACAGATACCATTGTGTTACAATTACTTATAATATTAGCACAATAACATGCTGTACAGGTGTGTAGCCTTGGAACAATAGGCTTTATTGCCTAGGTATGTAGTAGGCTATACCATCTAAGTTTCTGTAAGTGCACTCTATGATGTTTGCACAATAACAAAATCACCTGAAGATGCATTTGTTAGAATGTATACATGTCGTTAAGCAATGCATGACTATACAGTGGGTGAACAGTACCGTTTTGAATAACAGTACCTACAAAATACCTGGGAGTAACCATTAACATAATAATGAGATATTATTTCAACTGAAGTACATAAAAAAAAACTTAAATAAATAAAAAACATCCCCTAGTCTTGGTTGGTGTGGCTAAGTAGGTTGGAGCATCATCCCATACCCGAAAGTTTGAGGGTTTGGTTCCCCACCAGGGCACATACCTAGGTTGTGGGTTCAATTCCCAGGTCAGGCATGTATATATGATCCATGGTCTGGTTGTGTACAGGAGGCAACCAATTGATGTTTCTCTCTCATATTGATGTTTCTCTCTCTTACTGATGTTTCTCTCTCTTCATTTCTCTCTATAAAGCAATGCAAAAATGTCCTCAGTGAGGATAAAAATATTTTTTTATAAACATGCTCTGTACATGCATAGGTATATGGAGCAATGTTAGCTCCCCACATATTAATTAAAAATTCAGTGTGTTCTCAAAGAAATAATAACAAGACTTTCAAAAATTAGACGTGCTTGTATGTCATAAAAGTAAACATGAACATAGGAAAATAATTTAAACAAGGAATAATGGTCAATTACA
Source organism: Mormoops blainvillei (assembly GCA_004026545.1). Classification (NCBI taxonomy): domain Eukaryota; kingdom Metazoa; phylum Chordata; class Mammalia; order Chiroptera; family Mormoopidae; genus Mormoops; species Mormoops blainvillei. The sequence goes on along the minus strand of PVJD01003216.1, from coordinate 8,871 downwards.
GCCGGTTTGGAAGGTTAGACACCCTAAACAGTTCTTATTGAAGTAAAGTTCTGAATATATATTTATATTTAATTTTCAAAAACATCATTGAGCTAACAAGCATAAAAATAAGGTGGACAAAGATCTCAAAAGACATTGTTAAACTGAAAACCCTGAGAGCTAAGCAAATGGTAAAGATAGATTTTCTTCTGAGGTTTTCTGCTACATTTTGAAGAACTTGAACTATTTTTTTAAATACAGATTTATTGAGATATAATTCACAATTCACTAGTTTAAAGAGTACAATTCAGTGTTTTTTTGTATATTCAGAGTTGCACAACTTTGAAAACAACCTAATTTTAAAACACTTGTCACCCCCTAAAGAAACCCTATATCCATTAACACTTATTTTATCCCCATTCCTCCAGCCTTAGGCAACCACTGATCTTCAGTGTGTAGATTTGTCTTCTGTGGATATTTTATATAAATAGATTCATACTCTATGTGTCCTTTTATGACTGGATTTTTTTCAGTTAGAATAATGTTTTCAAGGTTAACCCATGTTGTTACAGAATATATATTTTATTCCTTTTCATTGTATGGCTGACTATACCACTTTTATTTATCCATTCATCACTTGATGGACATTTGTGTTGTTTCCACATTGAGTATTCTGAATAGATCTGTCATGAATGTTTATATAAGTTTTTATGTAGGCATATGTTTTTCTTTCTTGGGTAGCATGGAATTGATAGGTCATATAATAATTCTATACTTAACATTTTAAGGAACCTGCCAAATTGTGCTCAAAAGAGTCCTCATGCTGCCCTGGCTGGTGTGGCTTAGTGGATTGAGTGCTGGCCTGTGAACTGAAAGGTCGCTGGTTTGATCCCAGTTGGGGCACATGGCTGGGTTGTGGACCAAGTCCCCAGATGGGGGCATGCTAGAGCAACCTACTGATGTTTCTCTCCCTCTCTTTCTCCTTCTCTTCCCCCCTCTCTAAAAATAAATAAATAAAATCTTTAAAAAATTTTTAAAACAAGAGTTGTCATGCTTTTTTTACATTTCCACCAGCAATGCATGTTTCCAACTTCACATCCTCATCAACCTTGTTAATATCTATCTTTTTTACCATAGCCATCCTAGTAGGTGTGCAGTGATATCTCATTGTGGTTTTTATTGGCATATTGTATATTTTGTCCAAAATCCTTTATCACATGTGTCTTTAGCAAATATTTCTCACCATCTGTGACTTCTCTTTTCATTCTCTTGATATTGTCTTCCACAGTCAGAAGTTTTTAATGAAATCAAGCTTATCCATTAATTCTTTCATGGACTGTGTCTTTGATGTCTTTCATGGATTGCCTCTTTGTTGTTGTGTCATAAGTTTTATCCGATGTTATCTTCTAGGAGTGTTATAGTTTTATATTTTAAATTTAGCTTTATGATGCATTTTTGAGTTCATTTTTATGAAGGATATAAGGTATGTATCTAGATTCTTTTTTATTTTTTTTGCATATGGATGTCTAGGTGTTCCAGCATTATTTGTTGAAAAAACTGTCTGTGCTCCATTTTATTGCCTTTACTCCTTTGTCACAGATCAGTTGGCATATTTATGGGGATCTATTTCTGGGATATCTATTCTGGTTGCATTGATCTATTAGTCTGTATTTCCTTAAAACCACATTGTTTTGAATACTATATAGCTTTATGTAAGTCTTAAAGTCTCCATAGTTTCAGTCCTCCACCTTTGTTCCTTTTTTGATTTAATCTTTATTGTATTTTTTCCATTACCATTTAGGCCCCTTAAACCCCCCTCCATCCAACAGTCCCCACACTGTTCTTCATGTCCATTGAGTCCTTTTTCCCTGTTGCTCAAACCCTCTACCCCCTAACCTCCCCTCCCTTAACTGTCATCCTACTCTCCATCTATGAGTCTGTCCCCATTTTCCTTGTTCAGTTTGTTCATTAGATTCCACAATTTAGTGAAATCATATGATATATGTCTGTCTTTGACTGGCTTATTTCACTTAGCATAATCTTCTCCAGGTCCATCCATACTGTTGCAAAGCGTAAAATTTTCTTCTTTTTTATGGCTAAGTAGTATTCCATTGTGTAAATGTACCATACTTGTTCTATCCACACTCATTTACTGATGAACACTTGGGCGGCTTCCATACATTGGTGATTGTAAATAATACTGCAATGAACATAGAGGTGCTTATGTTCTCTAAAATTAGTGTTTTGGGTTTCTTCAGATAAATTCCCAGAAGTGGAATCACTGGGTCATAGGCAGTTCATTTTTAATTTTTTGAGTTATCTCCATACTGTTTTCCACAGTGGCTGCACAAATCTCCATTCCCACCAGCAGAGCAAAAGTGTTCTCCTTTCTCACATCCTCACCAGATCTTGTTGTGTGTTGACTTATTGTGACAGTCATTCTGACAGGTGTGAGGTGATATCTCATTGTGCTTTTAATTTGCACTTCTCTGATGATTAGTGATGTTGAGCATCTTTTCATATGCCTGTTGGCCATCTGTATGTCCTCCTTGTAGAAGTGTCTTTCAGGTCCATGGCCATTTTTAATTAGGTTGTTTGTATTTTTAGTGTTAAGTTTTATAAGTTCTTTTAAAAAATTTATTGATTATATATTTTTAAGTATATTTTATTGATTATGCTATAACAGTTGTCATATTTTTCCCCTTTATTCCCTTCTACCTTGTACCCTCCTCCCACCAGCATTCTCCCTCCTTAATTCATGTCCATGGGTTATACATATAAGTTCTTTGGCTCCTCCATTTCCTATACTGTTCTTAACCTCCCCCTGTCTATTTTGTACCTACCATTTATGCTTCTTATTCCCTGTACCTTTTCCTCCATTCTCTCCCCTCACCCTCTCTGCTGATAACCCTCCATATGATCTCCATTTCTTTGATTCTGTTCCTCTTCTAATTGTTTGCCTAGCTTGGTTTTGTTTTTGTTTTGTTTGAGGTTCAGTTGTTGATGGTTGTGAGTTTGTTGTCATTTTACTGTTCATAGTTTTGATCTTTTTCTTTTTCTTGGGTAAGTCCCTTTAACATTTCATGTAATAAAGGCTTGATAATGATGAGCTCCTTTAACTTGACCTTATCTGGGAAGCACTTTATCTGCCCTTCCATTCTAAATGATAGCCTTGCTATCATTATCAAGTGATGCTGGATAGAGTAATCTTGGATGTAGGTCCTTACCTTTCATGACTTTGAATACTTCTTTCCAGCCCTTTCTTGCCTGAAGGTTTCTTTTGAGAAATTAGGTGAGAGTCTTACGGGAACTGCTTTGTAGGTAACTGTCTCCTTTTCACTTGCTGCTTTTAAAATCTTAAAATCTCCTTATCTTGAATCTTGGATAATGTAATGATGATGTGTCTTGTTGTGTATTTCTTTGGGTCCAACTTCTTTGGAACTCTCTGAGCTCCCTGGACTTCCTGGAAGACTATTTCCTTCACCAGTTAGGTGAAGTTCTCCTACATCATTTTTTCAAATAAGTTTTCAATTTTTTGCTCTTCCTTTTCTCCTTCTGGCACCCCTATGATTCGGATGTTGGAACATTTAAAGTTGGCCCAGAGGTTCCTCAGCCTGTCCTCATTTTTTCAAATTCTTGTTTTTTCATTCTGTTCTGGTTATACGTTTATTTCTTCCTTCTGCTCCAAATTGTTGATTTGAGTCCCAGTTTCCTTCCCTTCACTGTTGGTTTCCTGTATACTTTTGTTTATTTCACTTTGCATAGCCTTCACTTTTCACCCTATTTTGCAACCATACTCTGATTACTAGTGTTTTGATTTTTGCATCTGATAGGTTGGCTGTCTCTTCATTGCTTTTTTTTTTTTTCTGGAGTTTTGATCTGTTCCTTCATTTGGTCCATATTTCTTTGTCTCAGCACACCTGTTAAATTGTAAGGGGTGGCACGTTAGGTATTCACTAGGGCGGAGCAACTCACGTCTGTGTGTTGTGGCACTGTATGTGGGGGAGGGGCCATAGAGGCAACAATGCTGCTTGCTCAGCTCTCACTCTGCTTTCAGTCAGTTCCCCTGCTACCCACAAGTGAATTGGGCCCTACTGGTGCTGATTCCTGGGTGAATGGGTTTGTGTACGTTTTAGGACCCTGTGGGTCTCTCCAGTGAAAACTCCTGTGAGGCTGGGAGTTTCTCCTGCCACCACAACCCCCCTAGGTTATTACAGCCAGAGGTTTTGAGACTTTCTTTTCTCTGCGCTGGAACGCTGGTCCGTGGCCTATCTTGCTTCCCTGTTCCTCCCCGTTTATCTGCATGCAAATGTGGGATTGCCAGCTACTGTCTCACCTACCCAGTCCTCCAGCCACTACCCTGTCGCACATCCTTTCTACCCTGGTGCCTGCCCCTCTTACTGGTCTGGATAAATGTTTTCTCTTTAACTCCTTGGTTGTTGAATTTCCATAAAGTTCAGTTTTCTGGCAGTTCTGGTTATTTTTTGTTTTTAAATTTGTTGTTCTTATGGTTGTGTGAAGAGGCAAGAAGTATCTACCTATGCCTCCATTTTGGACGGAAGTCTCTGAACCTATTGATAAGTTCTTTAAAATATTTGGATATTAACCCCTTATCAGAAGTATTGGCAAATATGTTCTCCCATTTTGTGGGTTGACTTTTTATTTTGTTGATGATTTCCTTTGCTGTGCAAAAACTAGAACTCTAGAAACATTTTGGACAACATGAAGCATAACAACATCCACATCCTGAGAATACCAGATGGAGAAGAAAGCGAGCAAAGGATGGAGAACTTATTTGAAGAAATAATGACTGAAAACTTTCCTAATTTGGAGAAGGAATAAGACACACAAGTCCAGAAAGTTCAGAGTCCCAAACAATTTGGACTGAAAGAGGCCGACACCTAGACACATTATAATTAAAATGACAAGGCTTCAAGACAAGGAGAGAATCCTAACAGCTGCAAGAGAAAAAGCAGGTAGTTACTTATGAGAGAGCACCAAATAGACTGTCTTCTGATTACTCAACAAAAACATTGCAGGCCAGAAAGGAGTGGTGTGAAATATTCAAGGTGATGAAAAGCAAGGACCTACAACCAAGACTACTTTACCCAGCAAGGCTGTCATTTAAAACTGAAGGAGAATTAAGGAGCTTCCCTGACAAGGAAAAGCTAAAGGAGTTTGCTCTTCTTCATTATTGTTTTGGCTATACTGGATCTTTTGCATCTGCATATAATACTTAAAATAATTTTGTCAATATCCACAAACATAGCATGCTGGGATTTTTGACTGGGATGGCATTGAATCTGTAGATTAAAGAAGGATGAATTGACATCTTGAAAGTATTGAGTCTTCCTATTCATGAACATGAAATATCCCTTCATTGATATAGTTCTTTGATTTCAATTATCAGAGCTTTTTTGTTTTACCCATAGAGATCTTATTATATTTTTTAGACTCATTCCTAAGTTTGTTTTTTTTTGGATGCTATGTAAATGATATTGTTTTTTACTTCAAATTCCACTTAATTTTTATTTGTATATGGGAAAGCAATGGACTTTCATGTATTAATGTTGTATAGCATTGTCTGCTGCAACCTTGCTGTAAAGACTTTCTAGTTCTATATTTGTTATTGGTTCTTTCAGATTTTCTACATAGGTGATCATATCATCTGCTAATACTTTTTCTTCTTTCTTCCCAATCTTTATACCTTCATTTTTGTTGTTGTCCTATTTTATTAGCTAGGACTCTAGTACAATGTTGTAAAAGAGCAGTGAGAGGGGACATCATTGCCTTACTCCTAAACTCGGTGGGAAAGATTTGAGTTTCATCATTAAGTGTGATGTCACCTGTATGTTTTTTGCACATATTTATTATCAAGTTGACTAAGTTTCCACCTATTTTGAGTTTACTGAGAGTTTTTTAATATTTCTTTTTAAAATTTCTTTTTATTATAATTTTTCATTACCCTTTATCCCCCTTATACCCTCTGCCATCTCCATCCATCCCTCCTCACAGTAATGTGTTATCCATGTCAATGAATCCTTTTTTTTCTTTGCTTGATCTCTCTACTCCCTAATCCCTCTGGCCCAGTACTGTCAGCCTGCTCTCTATCTATGAGTCTGTCTCTATTTTGCTTGTTAGTTTAGTTTGTTCATTAGATTCTACATATAAGTGAAATTATATGGTATTTGTCTTTTTCTGATTGGCTTACTTCACTTAGCATAATGTTCACTAGGTCTATCCATGCTGTCACGAAAGGTAAATTTTCCTTCTTTTTTATAGCCAAGTAGTATTCTATTGTGTAAATGTGCCAGACTTGTTTTATATACTCATCTACTGATGGACATTTGGGTTGCTTCCAAATCTTCGTCATTATAAGTAACACTGCCATGAACATAGGGGTGATTATGTTCTTTTGAATTAGTGTTTGGGGTTCCTTTGTATATATTCCCAGAATTTGGAATTGCTGGGTCAAAAGGCAGATCCATTTTTAATTTTTTGAGGTATCTCCATACAGCTTTCCACAGTGGCTGCACCAGTCTGCATTCCCACCAACAGTGCGCAAAGATTCCCTTTTCTCCATATCCTCGTCAGCACTTGTTGTGTGTTGATTTATTGGTAATAGCCATTCTGACAGGTATGAGATGGTATCTCATTGTGGTTTTAATTTGCATTCCTCTGATGATTAATGATGTTAAGCATCTTTTCATATGTCTATTGGCCATCTGTAGATCCTCTTTGGAGAAGTGTCTATTCAGATCCAACTAATTGAGTTGTTAGTTTTTTGGTGTTGAGTTTTGTAAGTTCCTTATAAATTTTGGATATTAACCCCTTATCAGATGTATCGGCAAATATGTTCTCCCAATCAGTGGGTTGTCTTTTTATTTTCTTGGTGTTTTCCTTGGCTGTGCAAATACTTTTTAATTTGATGTAGTCCCATTTATTTTTCCTTTTGTTTCCCTTGCCTGAGGAGATACATTAGAAAAAATATTGCTATGAGCAGTGTCTGGGTTTTACTACCTTTGTTTTCTTTTAGGAGTTTTATGTTTTTGGGTCTAACATTGAGATCTTTAATCCATTTTGAATTTTTTCTTGGGTATGGTGTAGGAAGGCAGTCTAGTTTCATTTTTCTGCATATATCTGTTCAATTTTCCCAGCACTATGTACTGAATAAGCTATCTTTAGCCCATTGTATGTGCTTGCTTCCTCTGTTAAATATTAATAGACTATAAAGGTGTGGGTTTATTTCTGGACCCTCTATTCTGTTCCATTGATTTACATATCTGTGTTTATGCCAGTACCATGCTCTTTTGATTACTATGGCCATATGGTATAGTTTGATATTAGGTAACACAACTCTGCCAACTTTATTCTTCTTTCTCAAGATCATTGTTGCTATTCAGGGCCATTTGTGGTTCCATATAAATTTTTGAAATATTTGTTTTAGTTCTGTGAAACACACCATTGGTATCTTGATTGGAATTGCTTTGATTCTATAGATTGCTTTGGGTGGTATAGACATTTTAATGATGTTAATTCTTCCTATACAGGAACATGGTGTGCACTTCCGCTTATTTGTATCTTTTTCTATTTCTTTTTTCAGTGTCTTGTAATTTTCCAAGGACAGGTCTTTATGTCCTTGGTTAGATTTATTCCTAGGTATTTTATTCTTTTTGAAACAATTGTGACTGGGATTGTTCTCTTAATTTTGCTTTTTGATAGTTTATTATTAGCAGATAAAAATGCAACTGATTTCTGGATGTTGATTTTGTATCCTGCTACTTTGCTGAATTCATTGATCACTTCTAGTAGTTTCTTGGTGGAACCATTAGGGTTCTCTATGTACAGTATTATGTCATCTGCAAATAATGAGTTTTACATCTTCCTTTCCAATTTGGATGCCTGTTATTTCTTCTTGTCTGATTGCTGTGGCTAGAACTTCCAGTATTTTTTTAATAAGAGGGGTAAAAGCAGACATCCTTGTCTTATTCCCGATCTTAAGGGGAATGCTTGTAGTTTTTGCCTGTTGAGTGTGATGCTGACAGTGGTTTTTTCATATATGGCCTTTATTATGTTTAGGTATGTTCCAATTTAGTGAGAGTTTTTATCATGAATGGGTGTTGGATTTTTTCAAATGCTTTTCAGCACCTATTTGTATAATATTTTTTTCTTTTTTAGCCTGTTAATGTGATATTAATTATTTTTTGAAATTTGAACCAGCCTTGCACACCTGGGATAAAGCATACTTAACCGTGGTGTAGAATTCTTTTTATACATTGTTGGATTTGATTTGCTAATATTTTCTTAAGGACTTCTGCATTAATGCTCTGGAGAGATATTGGTCTGTACTTTTCCTTTGTAATTTTTTGGCTTTGATGTTAGAATAATGCTGTCCTCATAGAGTGAGTTAAGAAGTATTCCCTCTGCTTCTATCCTCTGAAAGAGATTGTAGGCAATTATAATTTATCACTTAAACATTAGGTAGAGTTCACCATCTGGGACTGATGCTTTATTTGGAAGGTTATTGATTATTGATTTAATTTCTTTCTTTGATAATAGGTCTGTCAGGTTGTCTATTTCTTCTTGTGTGAGCTTTGGCAAATGGTATCTTCCAAAGAATTAGTTCATTTCATATAGATTATCAAATTTGTGGGCATAGAGTTACACTTTTCATGTCCATTGGATCTGTAGTGATGTCCTCTTTTTTTATTTCCGTATTAGTCATTTGTGTCCTCTCTTTTTTTCTTAGTTAGCCTGACTATAGGCTTTATCTATTTTATTGAACTTTTCCAAGAATCAGCTTTGTTTCCTTGATTTTCTCTGTTGATTTCTTGCTTTCAATTTTGCTTATTTTTGCTCTAATTCTTATTCTTTTTTTTCTACTTAGTTTAG